>BHFT01077954.1:0-10592 GCA_004320025.1 Laticauda laticaudata
TAAGGAGATTTCAGCCCAGGGTCCAGGTTGGGGCCATGAAAGTTGGTGTTTGCCTTGCGTCAACCTGGATCTCAGCCGCTCCACAACTTCGTCAACATGGCTGGTTGGCATCCTCATGAAGTTCTGGAATGCACAAGGGTCTTCGTTCCTCAGCTCCTCCACATCAGCTTGTTAATCAGTCCTACTCTGCTCTCTCGTGACTCAGTCTTCGGACCCAGACACTTCTTTGACGCCTCCTTTTTCTTTGCATATAGAACAGGTGAAAGAGCCTGTAGAGGGCTTCACACTGTTGTGAATGGATTGGCGGCTAGCGCAAAAGGGAGTGTGCAACGATCCATGGTTGGAGAATGACTGGGATGCTGTGGATAGACCAGAGCCAGATGAAGACTGAAGAGGTCTGCCACCGCATGGCTGCTGGACTGAAAGTGAGATTCCAGGTGATTCTCCCCACTTTTTATAGGAAATATAGGTTTTCCGCAAGGTGTCCTTTTGCATCCTCTGACATCCTGCAAGGGGAACATTCCTAAATATCCAAAGATAGTCCCCTATTACGAACGTTTTTTTCATTTTAATGCTTTGTATTGCGAGCTGCATCGCTTTCATCTTTCTCCGTCCGTGCTACTTACGACTGTGTGTCCGTTCCGCGTCCGTTTCAACTTCCTCCGTGTCCGTTTTTGCTGGAGCGGATGCGAAGTTTGCGCGGATGCACAGGCGGATGGCCTAGCAGATATATGGACACGTAACGGATGACGACGGAACGTATAACGGATGTTCCCGCGTATGCGTTGCATATGTATATAATGCGACGCGTTGGGATAAGCATTTTCCCGCTCAAAAAAGTTTATGTGCAGCTCAAAACCTTTTGGAGTGGAAGTGGATGAAATGTCAGTCGACGGATGGTGTACGGATAGAGAGTATGAAGAACGGACGCAATGAGTACAGTACGGATGCATCGCGTTAACCAACGGATGGCAAGTGTTTCTCTCCATTTTATATCCTCTTTCCATCTGCTGGTGCTGTGTGACAGGGGCTTAAGTACTTTTAAAAGTCTTTTAAGTTTTAGATGGAAATAAGAATGTCTTTCAGAGTTAATGTATATTAGTATAATGTCTTCTTCAGTGAAAGACTTTAGTAAAGCATTTTAACATCAAGCTTTGATTTTAAATATTTTTGTTTTGTTTATGGTCATTAGCCATTGTGACATGTTTGAATCAAACTCTGCAGAATATTGCAGGATGGCACAGAGATGAAACTCGAGATCTGAACAAATCAGGTGACATGCTTGCACTTATAATGTGACCGTGTGTTCTACGAGCATAATTTTGTACATTTAAAAAATCCTTTTACCAGACAGATTAATTTTCCATATGATGTGGATTGCAAAGATTTTTACCAACAGATAAAAACTTCCCCACAGAGAAGCACTTTTCTATCTTGCTGGAAAAATCTTAGTACAGCAATACAAAATTGAATGCTAGAATACCAGTGCAACCCCTTAGGCAACGGACAATATAATCATTGTCAGTTATGAAAATAATGCTCCCAAGAAGATCTGCTGCCTTATGTGCTGCCTGAGAAGCAAAGAGGTTAACTTGCAAGTCCTGTTATACTGGGATTGCAGGAAAATGAATGTTTGTGATTATTATGCCCTTTTCTTCAGTTTCAGAAAGTTTTAGCACACTGTTGTTATTTTTTTTTCCTATATGACTTCTTGACCATCCACAGTAGTCTCAGCGCTATCTCTTTGAAAAAGACACTTAATTACACACCTGTCTGCCCACAAAATCTGAAGTGCAGAGAGAAGTGTAATTTTATAACCCCCAGCCTGACTCAGAGGGATATTGTATGCTTGCCAGTATCAGAGAGACTGGAAGACATCAGAGCATATTTAATCAGGCATCAAGGAAGTGGGGCTTTGAACCTGACAAAGCCAACATACTTCAAAAAGGGATGTCTTTTTGGTTAAAGGTAGTGAATAATCCCAGGGTCATTCTGCAAGTAATTACTTCAGCTGGTCATAGAGCATTTGTTGCCATTATATAAGATGGATATTAACCTAATGCAAATTAGATGAGATTTTGTTAGAACCTAACTCTTCCCTTTTTAGCCCATATATTATTTTTGTGAAACAACCAACTCAGTAGGTTTATAACAACTAAAATAAATTGGCTGACTTTTCCATAAAAACCTTCTTTGCCCTGTATTCAAGGAACAGTCATTATTACTGGATGAGGAAAACATTGAAAGATACTGCAGCATTTTCCCATCATCAGAAGGATTCCAAGAATCCATCTATTCTGGACTTTACAAGTATAATAAATATTAAAAAAACAGTTCAGTGCTGTGCTGCAGCTCATACATTTAAAATTTATAATACAATTGACCTTGTTACTTCAAGCACATATGCAAAGTAACACATGAACTGAAAACTTTATATTGATGTCCAAATTAATGATTTGTCAAGGAAGGTCTTATCTTGGGATATTTGTCTGCTGATAAAAGTACCATTCTTGAGTTAACAGAAAACTATACCAGTATAATTTTTTTCTGTCCCCATTAACAAATCCTGTGCTGCATCTTTTAATGCATGTTCTAAGTTATGCTATATGGTACTGTCTTGATTATGTAGGTGTAGGGCATCATAGGCAAAGCAATTTGTGGATTAATTAACTAGGGAGAAAAGGGAAACCAGCATCAACTTGAAAAAGCCTCTCTGGTTCCACAAGTTACTAGTCACCTGACATTTCCTCGGACATAATGGCTAGCAATTTTGCAAACCTTGTCCTTGTCTTTGGATGTTTTTTCAGCTTAAAAGGAAAAAATAGTTTAAAACCAAATCCCTAAGGACCACTTAAGCCTGTCTTAATCATGGGCTGAGATGAGGATGATATAAAACCAATATCATGAGGACATTCCACAAAACAAGTTTTGCCAGGGCATGGTTATACTTTGGTTAATGGAGGTATAAAGAGGCCTTCTAATTAACTTCAGAAAGGGCATCTTATTCATTTATTATTTTCCACAATTTTTACTTTTCACATTAGAACAATTTTGGCAGTAGCTTCAAAATTAAAAGGGCTTCATAATATAGTTATTATTTTTGAAACACATTTTAATACTAAGTGACTCACTGAAATTTGTTCCTTCTTGTATTGCATAATATATAAAAAAAGAATAATGACTGTTTCTGCAAGAATAATAGAGTGCAGGAAAATCAATATGGTTTCGTATTTTAGTAATACTTTAGTTATTATATCAACCAATATAGTATCCACTAGATTCTGATGCTTTATTATGTCATAAGGTGGTTAGTACCATATTCTTTCTTCTGAAGAATATTGCAGTGTTCAGTCACTTCATAAAATGTTTAAAACTAAAAATGGGCAACCAGTATGTTCCTTCCCCCCATCCCCCAAGGTCTGTTTGCTTATCTTCAGGGCTGTTCTTTTTTAAAATGATTGTTTTAAAAAGTTTGAATGTTTGGGTTTCTGGTTACTCTGTTTAAGTGCTTTAAGTCAATGTTACTTCATTTAAATGCTGTAAGTCAATGTTTTTCCTTGCATGATATAGTATGAGTTAGACATACAGCATGATACAGTATGAGTTAGACATACTTCATACAGCAATAAAGGGTTCCTTCCCTTTACAATCTTTTAGATTGTTTTGGAAAGTTGGTTCACCAATATATGAGATGATTGGTGAAGTTTTTGTAACTCTGGTTCAGTAGATATAGAATTTCTAAACAAGTAAAATGCTGGTTATACTATAGAGCCATCATTGTGATTAATTTTTTCTAGGTGTTTTTTTAGTCATGAAGAAACTAGATCTAGAGCAAATACCATACTCTTCTTGTAGGCCTAAGAGTATATTTTATATTGAGAGCTGAAAATTTCTCTCCAAACTTTTTATTTTGCATGCAGTAAGGGATGAGATCTCTTTGGATGTCCTACTATATATTTAAATCCAACTTGACATGATTAGACTTCTATTCATATAACAGAAGTCTATGTCTTTTTCTTTATGTCCTGAATATGCTCTGTAAGAAGGGTAAGAATAGAATACCTTAAAATTAGAAACCATTTCTTTGACAGAAGATTGTCACTGTTTTTAATATTAAAAAGTATATATAAGCCATTGTTTTCTTAAGTTGTTTAAAAGTTAAAGATGCTTTAGCTTTCTCAAAATCTAGTCTCTTGATATAAATATCTATCTCTGCTACCATGTATAGTCAAAGCTCTAATTTTATACTTTGTGGTGGTCTTTAACTATGGCCAAAGTGGTTTAATATGTATTTATTTCTTATTTCAATGTCAAGGCTGTGGACTCAACAGCAATTCTGGGCATCTTACAGATAAAAATTAAAACACAAAAATTCAAGAAAAAGAAAGGAAGATAGTTGAACCAGAAATCAAAACTCCAAAAGCTAACCAAAGGGCTTGATCCCATCCTAGCTCAGGGCCAGGGAGTAAAACCAGGTCTTAAGCAGTTTGTGAAAAACAGAATTGTATGAATCTGTATTGTATAATTGTATAAAAGTAAATATCCTCTAGGAGGATATTTTCCTTCCTTCCTTCCTTCCTTCCTTCCTTCCTTCCTTCCTTCTTTCTCTCCCTCCCTCCCTCTCTACTGCTATTATCTCTCTCTCTCTCTCTNCTCTCTCTCTCTCTCTCTCTCTCTCTCTCTCTCTCTCTCTCTCTCTCTCTCTCTCTCTCTCTCTCTCTCCAAACTAATATAACATATTATTTCTAGGATGTCTTGGAAGAATGGCTTACTTGCCAGCGTTCCTGGCTATATCTGGAGCCCATTTTTAGTTCAGAAGACATCAATAGACAATTACCTGTGGAAAGTAAACGTTACCAGACAATGGAGAGGATGTGGAAAAAGATTATGAAGAATGCCAATGAGAACAGAGAGGTGAGGTTATAACTATTAGCATGGACACTTCTATAAAAAGAATCTAAGCCACCTTAAAGCTGTCTCTGAACTTCAATGATTCCACAATATCAGTAATGCTGAATAAACAACCAATTTTAAGCTGTGCTTTGGTGCATTTGAAAATGTATATAAAGCTATTTTCCTTTTGCTGTTCTCTGGAGAGACTATGGATGTGCTGACCTCTCACTGGCTGGAATTCTTCTATCTCCATGTTATCTTCATGTTAGCCATTAAGTTCAGTCTTTCCCCCGTTCATATAGATTTACTACAATAGCATTTTGCTAAGACACTATTACTTCAAAGATGTTTAAAATATTACAAAGAAATAGACCCTTATTCATAGCTCTCCCTCTTTAACAAATAAATTGATATTCCTTTTGAGAAATTGCTATGCAACATGAGATGAAAGCATAAATGATGGAATATGTCTGCACTATAGTCTGATGGAAAAAGCACTGATTAGCTCCTGGAATTTGTGGTGTTTTGAAGGTTAGCAACATGTTGGCTTCAAACTGGTCATAGGAAATTGGGGGATGAAAACCATGATAATGTGGATGTGTTCAATGGAAAATGCTATTCATAAGTTGATTCTGCATAAATTTAAATAAGTATATCAAAATGTATTAAGTGTAGTGTGTAACATTTTCTGTTATCAAGGTATACACTTGTGTGATATGTTTCTTCAGTTTAAGACACTGTGTCAAATTAATCCTTACCAAAATTCTAAGAATTGTTCCTTGTTATTTTGCACCTAATTGTGTGCCATCATTATGAATTTTTGCTGGGAGTCCTGTTGATTTTGTGAAAAGCAAAATTAAATAAAGTCAGTAAGAACTCTTACATTTGTTTTCTTTGCTTTTTTTTTGGAGACATTTTGCTTTTCATCCAAGAAGCTTCTTCAGTTCAATCCATGACCTGGATGATTGAGAATCTCCATAGATTATATTTAGTTATACAGCTTAAATGTTTCCTTTGTTTACACATCTGAGAAAATGTATGATTAAGACATGTTTTGGAAGATCTGGTTCAATTTCTTTTTTTCTCTCCTATTAACGAATATGTTCCTTTCTTCTATTCAGTGTTTGCTCTCATCATCTTGCTCTAGGATTCAAATAGGGTATTCTCTGGTTAACACTAGCCTTCAAACAATTATTTAAAATCATAGTTCTAGGTGGGGACTCTATCATGGATTGCATTTTCTTGAGGATAGAAAAAGCCAGCTCCTTTTCTCTTTTTCCTACTATCCATTTTCTCTTTTTACTTTTCCAAATAATTTACTTACTTTTGAGTATTAATTTACTCTCTTTAAATACAGAGAGCAAAGGTATAAAGATTGTGATAGGCTTGCAAGCTCTCTTCATTTTGTTTTTACAATGTTGTAAATTTGCTTCATCCCAATATTAAGCCCTTTTTGTTGTAACTTAACACCAATATTCTTATTATTAGTGCATGACTGAAATTAAATCCACAATGTAAAATTATATTACAATTTTCATTGCTTGCTCAGTTGTGTTAATCTGTCAATTTCCAGGTAATTAATGTATGCCCTGACCCAAGGCTATTGGAAAAGCTGAGGGAATGTAATAAATTACTGGATCTGGTGCAGAAAGGTTTAAGTGAATACTTGGAGACTAAGAGGGGAGCTTTCCCAAGGTAATTTTATGATCTGAAATACTTAAACACATACCCAGGAGCAAAAGAAAAGAAACTGAAGGATCTCTCTTGCTTCCGACTTGAAGAGGTCCTGTCATTCTCACTTGAGGAAATGTGTGTTTGGATGCTGTTCAGCTTTTGTATCAGGGAGACAAGTGATATTGAACAAGGAAACTTGTAACCTCAGGAGTAAAATTATTGTAATTGAGATTTAAATATAGAGCAATAAGGGGAAAAAGACTGGGAAGTAGCATGAATTTTGAATTACCTGTATGGAGGTTTTGTATCTACTTTCATTCCCATGTGCTCGATTCACTAGAAAAAGATTTACTGATATTCTGGGACAGGTCTTAATTGAAGTCTCTTTTCTGCAAGGCATAAAAATATTATTCATTTAAGGAGGGAGGAAGGGAGAAAGAAAAAGATTTATTACCCAGAAAAAAATCTCTCTTCTAGGTCTGATGCTACATCTCTCAGAGTTTTTAGAATAGCATCAGGCAAAAATCCTTTCTAAAAAAATGTTCACTGGGAATTCATGAAAGAATAATGGGCTCTAATCTTCTCTAAATATCCTGGATTAATCTCTTTGGTATTCCTACATTTTCAGTGTTGTCCTTTTACAAAAGGAACTTTTCTTTTTTAGTAAAATTTTACTCTTTTAGAATCCCAGTAGAAGGATTGCATTAGAAAGAAAGTGATTCTGGAATTAGATCCAATACTTTAAAATTGCATTTTAATGTACTATATCATATTGTGTTGTAGAATCTAAGGACAAACAAGAATCTTTTTCCTTTCCAGATTTTATTTCCTTTCTGATGATGAACTTTTAGAAATACTGTCTCAAACCAAAGATCCTACAGCTGTGCAGCCTCACCTCCGCAAGTGTTTTGAAAATATTGCACGGGTAAGCATTGCATGAGAAAATAATGCTCTCAAGGTCTAGTCTCAATCCTTGGAATCTCTAGGGGTCTGATAAGGAGGAACTGGCCTAAGCTCAATTCTTACAGGATCAAGTGGCTTTGCATTCACAGACCTTCTAGCTCTGGGGATTTTCCATTCTTATTTCTGAATGGCACAACTGTTTTGCTATTTGGGGGTCTGAAAGAGCAGATGGCAGCTATGGCCTTTGTGCAGATTTGTCCTGGGCACTGATTGCACATTTTCTTAAATTGGGAGCCCTTCTTATGGCCACTCATGTCCTAATCACCTCATATTACTGCAATGCATTCACCTTTGAAGACCACTCAGAAGCTAACGCTCGTCCAGAATGCAGTAGCATGAGTAGCTATAGTGTAAGGTCTTGCCTCTCCTCTTTTCTCAAGAAGGCAAAACTCTTGAAACAGATAGCATTTCAAAAAGAACTTTTACTGGGAAATAGTGATAGCAAGGAAAATAAGCAGGATCTAACGTTCCAGCACAAGAGCGTTAGGTTAAAATTTGTCGAAATCTCTCCCTTCTATCCAGTCCGAAGCAAGATAATACCCAGCTGTGATATTGTGTGAACCTCAAGTTGAGAAGGCGATAAGAAGTCGTTCTCAAGGGCTGCGTACTTGACTCCTCGGATCTAAGACAAAACAGATGGGCCCAGGGTCATCCCTCCCCATTCTCTTTCCCATGAAAATGCATCAAAGGAAAGACCAAAGCTAGGAACAAATGATAAAATGTTACCAAGTTCCCTTTCCCACCAGAATGGAAATGTCCCAATAGGGATCTATGGGAACCTGACATATAGGCTTACCTTACTATTTCCATGTAACATTCTTCCTGCACAAGCTGCTTTTGTTACCAGTGGGTTTCTGAGTACAACTCAAGGTGATGGTTTATATTACAAATCCCTATAAGACATACAGTTTAGTGATCCTACTCATTTCTACCAATGCTAGAAGATTTGATAATGTTGGCATGGTCTGGGTCCCATCTATCAAACTATGCTATACTACAAGATCGAGGAGTTGTGGCTTCCCTAACATAATATCTATCCTTTGGTATACCATGATCCTGGTAGTTCAAACAGCCTCAGTTCTCTTTTGCTTCAAGTGAGTTTAGAAGGTCTATCTTTTTCCCCTGACCTTGAGCTAGCATGAAATCTGTATCCACTATGGAATAAGTTTTATATATGTGCAGGAGATAAGATAACACTTATATGATTTGTATAGCTGTCCATGTCACACATATGACTGTGAGCAGTTTGCAGAATTAAATCACATAAACCCATTAGACATAATTCATTAGGACCCAAGAATAAACAATAAATAGTTTAAATTACCTTCAGTAATAACAGACTTCATCTGCCCACTTGATCCAAATGCCTGGGGAAACATTCAGGTCTTCAATGCCTTCCCCTGTTAGAACCATCTTTCCTTTTCTCTTTTTTAAAGTTTTTTTTAAAAAAGTTTCTGCACTGCCCTGAATCAGTGATAGTTACTTAGAGATTAAACTGTAAATAAATAAGTAAACAAACAAACAAGCAAACAAATAGATAAATCCTACATATTGAGGTGAGCTAGAGAAGTGACACATATAGGTACTGCTATGTGAACATGCTTATGAGATCAGAATATATTTCTCTACATTTAGAAAATAAAATTAAATGAAAAAAATAGTTACCTGTTAACAGGATCCTTATCTATTCTTTGTACGAGGCTAGAATGGAAGAATGGTTGTCCGTCTCATGCTGTGTTTTTTCTCATTAGCTTCTCTTTCAGGAAGATCTGCAGATTACACACATGTATTCTGCAGAAGATGAAGAAGTGGAGCTTTTCTCTTCTATTTATCCTACGGGCAATGTGGAAGACTGGTTGCTGCAAGTTGAGAAAATTATGAAGGCTAGTGTGCGGGACAATATTGAAAGAGCAATTAAGGCTTACCCAAAAGTAGGTTTCTTGTTTATCATTGTATAGAATTCATGTAAAAATGGATGCTATTTGTGCTACTATAAGGCACAAATAGCTCCGCTGATAAATTCCTGGTGTGAATTTTAATAATCTGGTTTTCTCATTTTATGCTTGTTTTTTAATATGCACATAATATGTCTTGGTGTCTGCCTTCTGTTTATGTTTCAAAAAGCATATTTCTTCTTTGAGAAAAGCCTCTTTCCTCATTTTTGTCCATTATTTAAAAGGGTTGTATAGGAATTGCAGAAGTAAGCCAAATGATTGTCCGAATAGACAGTATAAAATACCTTGGACTGTGGGTTAGATTGGCCAGGCCAGATATTAGATTTTTACATTTTTAGTCTTGTTAGTGGATGTTTAAAATGTTGAAATACATCAAACTCCAACATCAAAAATATCAATCCCTGTTTATAGTAGAAAATGTAAAAAAAACAACAACCAAAGGCTTGCATAGCTTCTAAAATATATTTTCAAGATTTGCAAGATAAGTCAAAGAGAACTGAAATCAGGGAAAAACAACAACAACCCTATGTATCATCAATCCCATGTATCATCAATCATATCTTAGCTTATCAGTGGTAAAACCAAATGAATGTATTTGACAGTGTGACAAAATAAAAGATGAAAGAAATGAGAGGTACTTGTCTGAAACTTATTAGTCATAGTCAATATTGTTAAGATAACAGAGAGACAGTTCAAAATGCTGCACTGTAATCTTATTTATTTATATTTCATATTTCTTAAACACTCATCTCCCTCAGAGAGGGGCTCTTAAACTCTTCCTATGTTCTCAACTGTTGAATCTTCTGAAGTTATGATCAAATACAATTTAATTGGATATACTTATTGAAGTTATAAATGAAGGAATGAGATTGCCAGCTGAATTTCATGGGTTGAAGTATTCTTGATTGTGTGAAGCTGATAAATGGCTCTCCAGGACAAAGATGCAGGTTAAGTTTTTTTTTTAATTTTTATTGGTTTTTGAAACAAACAAACAAACAAAACATAAAAATATCAGGCCATCTTCCATATAAGTACATACAGTGTGCCGGTTGGTTTACAAATTGTTTTGTGCTTCCATTTCGTAGTCTTCAATTACAATTACATTGT
>BHFT01077960.1:0-18850 GCA_004320025.1 Laticauda laticaudata
AGGCTGTCCTGAATCCCAGGCTTGGTTGAGCCTGGCTGGATGGTGATGTAATGAAAGGGCTTTGGGCAATTCCTATTATAGCTTTACCTAGAGTAGATCTTTGTTATGTAAAATAGACTGGCCTAGGCCAGAGTAATGGTCCATCAGGAAAGGTGGGAGAGGGGCTGAGTTTCAGCCTCTCTGAGTTTTTATTTTTCTTTTTAGGGGAAATATATTGTGTCTTTTTAGTATATCCTAAAATATTTCATTTTCCTTGGAGAGGGTTTTAACTCCCAGCACCTCTTTCAGTCATTGGAAGAGTGTTGAATCCTCCTTTGTTCAACTGAGAGATTTTGCAAGTTGGAGAAGACGCTCTCATAATCTCCTCGTCTTCTCTCAAGGCTCAATTTCAGGTTGCAGTCAAGTACGATTTTGAGATTTTCTTAAACATGCATTTATTTACCAATAACTCAATATGGGAAATGTCTCCAACACAGCTTCCTCCTTCAACCCATCCACTTTTATTACAGCTACAGACCAGCATTATAAATAATAATAATAATAATAGAGAAAAATTAAAATAAATGACATTCAAGGGGCAGTCTGCCTAATTTTGAGGCATGTGTGATATATTGCATTTAGCAATATGTCCTAAGTAAATAATTTTGCGTTACAGCAGAACAGAATTTGGCCCCATTCAGAGAAACTCCTTCCTACTGATCAGATAACTGCAGTTGCACGTAAAAGAGTTTCGCATTTCCAGGATATTTTATTCGGAGAAGCATCACAAAGTGAATCCCGGAGTCCTGATAGATGTCGCATAGCAGGCCGTGAACTCAGTGGTGGGATTCAAATTTTGTTACTACCGGTTCTGTGGGTGTGGCTTAATGGCCATGTGATTGGGTAGGCGTGGCTTTAATTTGTAGGTATGGGTTGGTGGTTACATGACCGATGGGCATGTCTTGGCAGTCATGTGACTAGATGGGCATGGCCAGGTGGCCATGTAACTTGCAAACCAAATACAAGTGGTCCTCGCTTAATGGCAGGTTCCTTAGCAAGTGTTCTAATTTATGACTGATCTCCCCAGAGCTCCTTGAACTGTTTTGGGAGTTTTGACAACCATACACACACACACACAAACACACATGCACACGCACACACACATACAGAGCTTTCCAACCCTGTTATTCTTTGATTCTGTAAGGATCTCCTGCTGGAGCAGGGGGTTGGACTAGATGATCTCTGAGATCCCTTGCAGGCCATCCCTAGATTGCTGTGCTGCTTGGAAGAGTCTTCTGAAGCCAGGGTTTGTGTCCTTCCTTCCTCCCCCTTTTTTCTCTCTCTCCCTCCCTCCCTCCTCCTGTGTATTTATCTATCTATCCATGTATCTCATTCACTTTCCCCATTCTCCCTTTCTTTCTCTTTCCTCTTTCTTACTTTCCTCTTGCTCTTTCTTTCGTTTTTTCTATCTCTCTTTCTCTCCCTTCCTCTTTCTTTCTTCCTCTTTCTTTCTCTCCCTTCCTTTCTTTTCTTGCCCCCCCCCCGACATCCCTGATCTGGGACAAACTATCCGGGGAGCTCAAGTCAGCATCGGGCGGCAGGAAAAGGAAAAAAGTACCAGCGCTTTGCACACCATCCCCGGACATTGCAAAACACCTCTGTGGGTGGCAGAGGCGGCGGTCCTGGCTCTGGCAGCCTCCCGTAAGCGGCTGCAGTGTGCACGCCACCCACCTCCCGGCCCCGTCATGGCTGCCGGTCACGAGAGAAGGGGGAGAAGCATCACCCGAAGAGACGCTCCCAGCACGGCTGGCGATCCTTGTTCAGCCAGTCCGTTCGGGCGACCCTTCTCCTCCTCCTCTCGCAACCAGCTGCCATGAGTGGCGTGCATTGCACAAGGGAGGAGGAGGGGGAGGGGGGAGAAGAGCCACCCGAAGAGACGCTCCCACTGCGGCTGGCGATCCTTGTTCAGCCACTCTGGATTCCAAAAAGAGGAAATGAAAGTAGCGAAGAGCACCAAGGAAAGCCCAGCCACGTCTTTGAGGGAGAGAGAGACGAACACGGGGGGGAGAGGGATAAAGAGAGGGACCAGCCCCTCTTCCGGCTCTCCCCCCCCACCGGCGCCCCTCCCTCTCAGCAGGCGACGGGAGGGGAGGGTGAGGAGGCAGCGGCCAGCCCGCTCAGGAAGGGTGAAGAGCGTGCGACCCAAGCACGGGAGGTAAAAGCCTGGGAATGGCGCTCTCGGCTCAGCTGGCGCTGAGGGCCTGCCAGGCATTATCGCGACAAGGCCGCGAGAAGACGCAGGACATCCACCCCAACCCCACCTTTTGGCCTGCCAGGTTGGCTGGAAGGGGCGCATCCCGCCCGGAAGAAGGAAGAAAACGTTGCTCCGGAGGGCGGGCAGGCAAGCGGATGTCCCAGTGTTGCTTGCACGATGCGCAACTGCATAGAGCGGTGCACACAGTGCACATGTTGCAATAACCCTGACATACTGCCCCGATCTGCAGCCCCAGACACCACGTGTAGGAAAAGCCGGGAGAGCGACTGGACAAGCAGGGCGACCCCGGGTTCGGGCGTGTGGCCAACCAGGCGCTCACCACCGGTTCACCTGAGCCAGTGAGAAGCCGGTTGAATTGCCACCTCTGCATGAACTGCAGTTCCAATGCCCCTTTGTCCCCAGGGCCCCAGTCTCAGCTTAGGCGCCTTTGTTTATCGCCCCCCTGAAAACGGCTCTGGGAGGCCCGTTGCCAGCTGTCCGAGGTTGATCCCTGTTGGACTTTGCCAGGTTATACGATATAAATATCTCGTGCTCATCGAAGGCTGTTCAAAATATACATTCTTTGGCAAGGAGCGCAACGCCCCCATCTTGTTTATTTCAGATCTTTGAGCCTCTATGTTTGAGTTGCACCCACCCCACTAAACTCATCCCCAACATTAAAAGCCCATTTCCTGGAAAGCCAACGGAGCTGAGTACCACAGAGTATTGTGTGTTCATTTTTCCCCACAACAACAACCTTGTGAGTTGAGTTGGGCTTGAGAGACTGGCCACCCCAAACCCCCAGCCTGCTTCATGTGACCAAGGCAGAACCTTGGAACTCACGAGCCTTCTTGCTTTCCACTCGGAGGCTTAAATCAGTAGGAGCAAACTGGCTCACTACAATGCTTATCAAGCTTGGCACAATCCTTCATCCAGCTGCATCATTAATGTTCTTATATGAGATACTATAATTTATCAAATCTAAAACCCGAGATATTTTCCTCTACTGCTTTTAGTCATGGCAGTTGTTCTAGGAGGAAATCCCAAAATATTTTTCTGGAAAATTGTAAATGTTTTAAATAAGATCAAAGTCCATTTGCCGTAGAATTGTTGTATAGAATCTTGATGACCAGCCGATTTATCAAACTATTATTATTGCATGATAACATAGAAAAAATGGATGACATTATGACAAAATGTTATATCTTTCCACTTCTTTGACAAAAATAAAAAAAAAAACCAAAAACTATTTGAGTATTCATTTTTAAATGAGTTTTTATCCACTTAATATTATACCATCCCCCATCACTTAACTGCGGTTTCTGATCACATCCTCAAAATTTGTTTCTTACTCTTTCCTGAGAATCCAAATTATATCAGTAGATTCCATAATGTAATTGTATGAAGTGAAATAATATGTGAGGATGACTTGCATAGAGCACATAAAGTACATCCCCCCCTTCCCACCAATCCATTCAGAAAGGCCAGTGACTAGGAGAAAAGAACTTGGGGTTGTAGGAAGAATTCTGCCTGGGAAGAACCAGATCAGAAGGAAGAAAACCTACAGCTGCCATAGAAAAAAGGGTCAGATGGGAGATTTGTACTTTCGACTCCCCCAAATCCTGTCAGTGCAGCCATGACAGCGGAAAGTGGCCTAGCTCAGTTCCCCTCTCTGGCCTCCTGTGAAGAGGATTTCCCTGACAATTCTTCCTTTGACCGAAATCCTGTTTCTGTAACCAACTGTTGCTTTCAGCGGAGTTCATTTGAAATTCTCCTTTTTCTATTGTTCAAGCTATATTCCTGTCGAAAATCTAGTTTGTTGAGGGTATTATCGACAAATTTTGGTGAACCAGTTTCATGCTCGTGTATAAAGATAGTGGTAGCACCCCTATTTTTCTAATGAAGCATGTCTGGAAATTAGACAAACTACAGAAGAAAATTCAAAGGTGTTGAAACCAGCGTTTGGGATAAAAACAAAGTTTTTCTGCTATTTAAAATTGCTGCATGTTCCCATTCTATTCCATTCTTTCCTGGAGAAAGAATGAGTTTCAATATTTCCAGAGTTTAAAGTTCTACCATGGACCCAAATGGGGAAATAGCCCCAGCAGAGTCTGCTCAATTTGACTACGTTGTTTCTTTCCCGAGGGATGAATCCCAGGAGAGAGATTCTGCTCGTTATTTGAAGAAGACCAAGAGACTTTACTATCAAGCAAGAAGTTCTTTCAGGGGCTAAAGTTGCTCAACAAGGTAGGAAAAGTTTGGGTGTCTTTCCTCTGTTTCCAAAGCCTGAGGCCCATTTCAAGAGGGTGATCTATTCCCAAAGCGTGGTTGACTCCTTCATTGAGAATTGAATCCTGGCACGGAGAAACTTGGATTTTTCCCTTAGCTGCTTGGAAGGCTTTGATATTGTTTCATTTTCGTGGACCACGTACAAATTAAGGCGTCGCCAATCAAACGGATGAAAACCCAACAAGCTGGCGGAATGTGTCCACTAGTAGCTTCTTGGTTGTTTGCTCCTTGTACCCAGAAAGAGCAACGAAGTGGCAATATCTCTACCAGGCCTGATCACAGCTTACGTGATCAGGTGGAATGAATCGTGATGAGACAGAGGTCCTTTTGGCCCCCATTGGGGGAAAGAAGCTTTCCTTCTCATCTTGGTTGGGGAAAAGTGTCCCCTGAAGGGGCAGGTCCAATAATCTGGGAAGGCTCTTAAGAGGCCAACCTAGGCCACAGCTCTTTCCAGCCTCCCTTCTCACCCTCCGGATGAGCCAATGGCCTTCTGCTCCTAGAAAGCAGTTCCAAGGCTTACAGTTCACCTGAAAATTATCAAGATTATTCTGATGATCACACCTTAAAAATTATCGGTGTTGAGAAGAGGGGAGAAATGCAGTAATGGTCATGAGGAGAAACCGACTGGTTATCACTTAATGCTGAAATCTTTTCTCAGGTTAAACATCCCAGGGATGAGATTAAATGTAATAACCAAGTTCTGTGGGGCGTTGCTTAATTGTGGACTGGCCTTGGTGTCACGTGACTGGATGGGCATGCTTGGTGGCCATGTGACTGGCAAACCAAATACATGTAGGTCGCTTAGTTTAATGGCCAATTGCTTAGCAAGTATTCTCAATTTAAGACTTCATTCCCTACAGCTCCTTGCACCCTGGTTTGGGAGGTTTGACAAAACCATACACACACACACAACATCCACACAGAGAGAAGAGAGAGAGCTTCTAACCCCTGCTATTCTTGATTCTCTAAGGATCTCTTGCTGAAGCAGGGTTGGACAGATACCTCTGAGATCCCTGCACCAGCCCTAGCATGCTGCTTGCAAAGAGATCTTCTCAAGCCAGGGTTTGGTCCTCCTATCTCTCCTTTTTTCTCTCCCTCCCTCCTTCCCTCCTTCCCATATATCCCATATCATATGCTTATTCATTCTGTCCTCCGTCCGCTCTTGCCTTCGTTCTCTTTTCTCTTTTCTTCCTTGTTCTCTCTTCCTCTCTCATTCCCTTTTTCTCTCTTGCCCCCTCCCCTCTTCCCCCCCCCATCTTGATCTCTCTGTGTGTGTCTCTCTCTCGCCTCTTTCCCTATCTTCCCCTCTCCCCCCACATTTTCCTGTGTGGGTGTGTGTGTGGTTGTGGTGTGTAAAAGGAGAGGCAGGATAAGTGCTACCAGATCTTTCTTTAAGAACCCTCCCCAACTATAACCTGCCCGTTTCAAGGGACACTTTTCCCCAAGCAGACGAACTTCTCTCCCAATGGCGACCAAAAGGACCTCCACCCAATCATGATTCAAGATTCACCTGAATTCAGGCCCCTGGTCAACAGAATTCCCTGTTCTTTTGCTATTTTGGCACAAAGGAGCAAACAAACCTGAAAGCTCTTGTGACACATTCCCCACAGCCCTTGTGGTTATCTCACCAAGCTTGAAGCGAGAATGACTAACCCATAGATGGTTCACGAAATGAAGCAGTGCGAAAAGCTAAGGGTTGAGGATGGGGAGTAGCGAAGCCCGCGGGTCCCTATCTCCCCCCTCTCCTCCCCCACTCTCTCTGTTGTGTGGAGGAGGAAGGGAATGATGAAGAAGAGAGGAGGAGGAGGAGGGTGCCTTGAAGGAAATTCCCCCAGGCTTCAAACTGGAGACAACTTCCCAATTCTCCCATTGATGGTATACAGAGAGTTATGTGTGACCAGTCTTTCTTCCTTGAAGGTCCACAAATGACTCTTTGGTCTTGTTGGATGTTGCGCAGTAAGTTACTGTTCCAAGCTGCACCATGTAGCTGGGCTCTGCTCCTTCCTCCCCATACTCCTGATCATCTTCATTGTTGATAATCCCGATCACCATGGGTATGATGATGTTGGAAGCCATGCAACAGGCCTGAAGTCCATAGGTGAAAGAGAACAGGAAGGGCTCAGCATACACCTTGGGTACACCATACTCCAGTTGATAAATGGATTGATGTGCAGTTATTCAACTTGACATGTTGTGGTCTGTCAGGAAATCCAGTATCCAATGCAGAGAGTAGTGTTGATGCCAAGCGTACCAAGTTTAGTGTATCAGCCTGGAGGGGATGACGATCGAATGCTGAAACTGAAGTCCACCAAACAGCGTCTTGCACAGGTTGTTCTTTTGTTTCCAGTGTGTTAAGATGGTAATGTAATGCTATGAGACAGGCACCTCGGGCTTCCTGTTCTTACTGTAGGCAAACTGTAAGGGGTCCAGTGTGTAATCAGAGACAAGTTTACGGTGTGCCAGGGCTAACTGCTTGAAGCACTGCGATGATGTATGTATAAGTTGCCTAGAGGGCAGACCTTGTATGAACATTATGCAGCACTGAAGGTTATGTGGATCTGGCCTTGAGAGAGAATCCCTGCAACCTCCTCCAGGAAGAACTCCCAAGGTCTCCGCTTCTCTGGACATCGTCTCCAGCCCCTTCACAGACAACACAAGCCCTGGAGGAGGAGCAGAGAAAATGCTTATAGACTTACAAAACTGTAGAGTGGAAAATTAAAGGCCTGAAAACTGCTATTTTATTTTTCTATTGATGAAAGAAAAAATATACAGTGGAAATTTTCATTATAACATATTTTTTTTTATTTTTTTATGTTTTATATTTTTTTTTGCCGTGAGTACATTACCAAAACCAAAAACAATCCCAAACTCCAAATCCCAGACAGCTGTTCTGCCATCAATTTCGTTTCTGCAAAGAGGTTTTATCAGGGAAATCAAAAATAACTTCATTACAAGAGGGATGAAGTGTCCTCCTCAGCATGAGGAGCCAGTCAAACATGGGCATTTCACATTCATTCTCATTTTTAGGAGAGGATCAGGCAAACCAGGCTGGTGTTTGGTTCCCACAGCTTCCTCTGACCTCCTTTTTCCTGCTCGCAGTCTACTTACACACACATTTAAGCTGCTGTCCCAGTAGGAACCAAGTACCATCAATCATTTTTTACAAGAGTATCATGTTCAGTAGTGTTCTGAACAGCTGAATTCCTCCTGAATTTTACAGAGGATCTCTAAAGCAATTATGATTGAAAGGGAGGAACTACAAAAGAATTCCAGTCATTCAACAATCCCCATTTTGAAAACATATAGATATCATTTTCTTTGACGCCTGCATACATCTAAATGGAAAATCAAATAACAAGAAACCAATTAACAATATCTGTCTGCTATCAAAATAATGACATTAGATCTCATGTTTTTACAAGTTGTTCTGGCTGTTGAGAATGCTTCTTTGGTTGTTCAGCTCTGGCTTTCAGGACTTATAATGTAGCACTGGGGATTGGAAGATGCAGCCCAGCAGACCCAAGCACTGGAGGCCAGGATGGAGAAGACCTGCACAGCCGACCATGTGGTTCCCTTTGGTGCTCCAGGTAGGTGCACAAAAGTCACCCAGACACTGCAGAAACCAGCATGCTGAAGGTGATCAGCTTCCGCTTCATTGAAGGGCCCCAGCAGATTCCTGGCCAGGAAGCCCACGCATGAAGCAGATGGCAGCCAGGAAGCCCATTGTAGCTGAGGTGACATAGAACATGACAACGGCCCCTCGTTGCATTGCAGGATTGATCTTCTCCCAGACTGGGAGTGGAGGTCCAGAGTCAGGGAAGGGGGAGAAAACTCCCAGCCAGAGGGAGGCAAATGAAATTTTGACGCAAAGAAGATAGGATGGATGGAGTTGGCCAAGCTCTTCCCCAAACCCCATCTCTTCGCTCGGTTCCTGGTTTTGTGTGCAGGAAACCAGCACCCACTGTGATGTTGTTGCCAAAGAAGAAGAGATGGCAACTGAGAAGATGAAGCTTGAAAAAAAAAAAAAAAAGGGACCGTTGTCCGAGGAAGGCACGGTTTGGCTTTTCTTGGTGACCAATGAAGAGAGAAGAAGACAAGAAGCCCCCAAAGCAGGAGGGAGACCAGGAAGGATGTAGGAGGGTCGCCCGGTGTTGGCTTTGAACAAGGGGAGTTTTTCTCGGCATTAATGAAGACGATTAAAAAACAAAGACTTGTGGTTAGAAAAGAAAGGGCAAAAGAGACCAGGAAGAGCCCAGAAGTTCCTCAATAAGACAAAGAAGGTATTTACATTTGGGTATACATTGAACTCCTTTCTTTATTTGGGTATTGATCATTGACACTTGGTGCATTTTTCTGTACTTGTGGAAAAAAACAACAATCTCATAGTTCTTTATCCTTTGCATTTCAAGTATATTTATGTTCTTTATAGCAACAATTTAATTATCAGGAGCTTTCCAGGGGGATTTCTTAATTACTCCAAGACAGAAGAATTAAATGTATCAATTTTAAAAAAAAAAATGCTATGAAATATTTATTATTCGCTATTAAATTGAGGGAAGGTTTAGGACTTGATAAGATTTCCTTTGTAGTTCCAGGAATATTGATTGGAACCTCCATTACTAAAAAGTAAATAATGAATCAATAATCTTTGTAGATAAACTTACCCACCAAGGTCGGGCAATTTGTGTCTACTTGCCCTTCCCCAGAGGAGTGGCAGATCAAATGACGGCTGCATAATTTGGAATGCCCATTGGAGCAGGGTGATACAGGTGCAGCACATTACAGGCATAAACTGTCATGCCACACCATTGTTATCACGTATACAACAATACCTTTTTCTATGTTTCCTCAAAAGGGAATCCATGTAGACTGCAATCCTGCCTTTCAGGAGTGGACCTGAAACCATCCGCTGTTCAAGGGAACCTAAGGAGTTCCCTAGAGAAGGTAAATGTTTTTTTTTTTTTTTTTTTTTTTTTTTTTTTTTTTTTTAAATTTTTTTTCGGAAGGAAGGACACGCTAGCCTAAAAAGAAAAATGTATTCTGTGGCAGAAGTAAAGCCTGCCCAGATCTGCCACAGACACCTCACTCTAGTCCCAGCCCGCGCTTCATAGTCTTTTATGCTTTTCGGTTAGAACGAAATGGGCATTTAGAAAAAAGAACAGAAAGCAAATGCAGCTTCAAAGAGTATTTAAATTCACACTTTCATGACAATGCTCTAGATGATCCCAGTCCACCAGCCGTCCCAGTTCCTCTGGTTGTCACCCCCCACCTTTCTGATTTGGAGAAGTCCTCTCCGGACAAGGAACCATTCATAGC
This sequence comes from Laticauda laticaudata, assembly GCA_004320025.1. Taxonomy (NCBI): domain Eukaryota; kingdom Metazoa; phylum Chordata; class Lepidosauria; order Squamata; family Elapidae; genus Laticauda; species Laticauda laticaudata. The sequence continues at coordinate 9,839 of BHFT01077960.1, forward strand.
AGCAAACTGGCCTCTCCGTCCTCGAGCCCTCTTGACAAATCCAGGACGACAAGCTTTCCAACATTCAGAATAGAAAGACTGCGCAGAAAAAAAATAGGGATGCCAAAAAAAATGTGTTAGGACTCTCCAATCCATCGAAAATGAGGAAAAATGAGTATCAGACCAAAGATATTCAGTGTGTATCCCTCTTGGTTCCTTCACTTAAGGAAATACCCAAAATTCTCTCACTATTTTCTAAATTTGGAAGATATTAACATGTGGAAGATTCTTCCTTTAGTTCTCTTTTTGCCTTTGCATCTCACATTTACCCCCAAAAAAGCGACTTTATTAAATAGAAAAGTCTGGAGAGTTGGAACCAGGGGTGGGATTCTACTGGTTCTGTCCAGTTCTATAGAACCAGTTGTTGTGATTCTGCGCAGTTCGGATAATCAGTAAATTGCACCACTGACTGGTCCCGCCCCTCTCCACCTGCCCCGCCCCTCTGTGCCCAGTCAGTCCTTATTGCACAGGCACGGCATTGCCTGCAGCCTCCTTTTGCCCCCTCGCCAGGCCAGCCATTGCTGCATGCCTTCCGCTGTGGTCCTGCCTGATCTCCCTGGGTGAGTGAGGCTCTGCAAGCTTCGGGGCCCAGTTGCCTTCCTGCCAGTGCTGGTCACATTTATGCCCCCACCTCACTTGCCTTTTGCTCCCACAACCCCCTGCCCTAACCCCCAGCAGGGAAGGCCCAGCAGGCAGGGCCTTCTGGGTGAATCCAGGTGGTTGGGTGGAGGTCCTTATGGTCGCATTGGAGAGAAGCTTCGTCCTGCTTGGGGAAAAGTGTCCCCTGAAAGGGCTAGTTCATAGTTGGGGAGGTTCTTAAAGAGACCAGACCTGGTAAGACTTATCCATGTCTCTCTTTTACACACACACACTCACACACACACATGCTCACAAAGTGGGTGGTGGTGAATCCAGGCGGGGGGCGAAATGCAGACTGGTGGGGACCAGTGCTACATTTCACTGTACTCAGAAGACATGTGGAGAGTCTCAACTTCTCCTACTGCTGAGAGAGCAAGAGAGTCTTTCCTGGCACAGCTCCAGGCAGCAGAGAGAAGCAGGATTCAAGCAGGCTGCTTCTCTGCCGCCCAGACCTGCCTGTTTCCCTATTGGAGGGGAAGTTGCAAAGTTTTTGCTGAGCTGAGAAAGACTCTCTTGCTTTCTCAGCAGCAGGAGAACAGGAGCCTCTCCACCTGTCCTCTGGCACAGCGAAATTTAGCTGGGATTCACCACAGCTACTGGGCCTTGCCAGTGGGGGTAGAGGTGTGGAGGGACAACCAGGGAGCATGGCTCATCTGCCTGCCATCCCTTCCCTCTCCTGACCATAGCTCCTTTGTTGGACCCGGAACAATCGCCCCTGGATGGCCCTGTCACACCCACCCAGTCACACCCGTGTTGGCAACAGGCTTCGTCATTTTAAAGTTGAGGGAGAATTTGGGGAAGGAGTGGAGGGTTCTGCAGCGGCCAGCACAGTAGTGTACCTGAGAAGTGGGGAAGTGGCCTTCTAGTGGCCTGACCTGGTGTTCAGGTCGCTGGAGGGCCACGGGAAGTCAGATCACCGAGGGAACGGGGGATTGCCAGGGGAGCCACTCTCTCCGCACCGAATTGGGACCATTTGGGGTAGTCCTAGGAATTGGGTGAGACGAGGTACAGCTCCTTGCCTTCTTAGCTCAGGGAATGGCCGTTTTCTGCAGGAAGAGCACTGCGGAAGGAGGGAGGTTTACCTGAGCGACTCTGGTATCTTTGCAAGATTATTTGTACTCTTACAAGTGAGTGCAACAAAAGGCACTGCTGTCACATGTCAGCCCAGGTCTCACCCCATGGCTCCATAAAGCCAACACTGAAGTGGGCAATCAGGTGAACCTGTGGTGCAATGCTCACTCGGATCTCGGCCGCTCCAGGCCATCTGACCTCAAAGCCCCTCGGGAGCTGCTGTTCCAAGGCTTCTATTCACCTTTGCTTGCTCACCACCTCTTCACCTTGCTGAAGTGGCTGGCCCTGCCCCTCACCCTCCCCTCCCTCGCCTGGCCTGAGAAGGTAAGGCAACGGTGGGGGTTAGTGAAGCTGCCAGGTCCCTATCTCTCTCCCCCACTCTGTGTGTGGGTGGGTGTCTCCCTCATAGCTGTGGCTGGGTCAAGCCAACAAGCTCTCCTTGGCGCTCTTCTCTACTTCTTTCATTTGTTCTTTTTGGAATCCAGATTGGCTGAACAACAATCACCAGACCGCAGTGAAAGCATCCCCTCGGGTGACCCTTCTCCTCCTCCTCCCCCTCCTCCTTGTCCTCCTCTCATAACCGGCAGTTGTGGCAGGGCCAGGAGGGTGCACGTGCATGGGGAGATGCTCCTCAAGCAAATGCCAAAGCAGAGCAAAAACGGGTACGGTGCGGGTGGCTGCCCACTTGAGGAGCGAGTGTCTCCCCACACAAGTGCACCATCCCGGCCCCACCATGGCCACTGGGCATGAGAGGAGGAGGAGAGTCGCCTGAAGGGATGCTTCCACCACGATCTGGCGATTGTTGTTGAGCCAGTCTGGATTCAAAAAGAAGAAATGAAAGAAGTAATGAAGAACACCAAGGAGAGCTTGCTGGCTTGGCCCAGCCATGGCTTTGAAGACACACACACACACGCAGAGTGGGGGAGAGAGAGGGGAAGATAGGGACCCGGCCGCTTCGCTTTCCCCCAACCTCACCCTTACCTTCTTGCACTGCTCCATTTCGTGAACCATCTATGGTTTAGTATCTCCTTCAAACTGGTGAGAAACCCACAAGGGCTGGGGAATGTGTCTCTAAGAGGTTCAGGTTTGTTTGCTCCTTGTGCCCAAACTAGCAAAGAACAAGGGAATCCTGTTGACCAGGGCCTGAATTCAGGTGAATTTGAATCATGATTGGGTGGAGGTCCTTTTGGTCACATTGGAGACAAGCTTCGTCCTTCCTGGGAAAAAGTGTCCCCTGAAAGGGCCAGTTCATAGTTGGTGAGGTTCTTAAAGAGACCAGACCTGGTCAGACTTATCCCTGCCTCTCTTTTACACACACACACACACACACACACACNAAGAGAGAGACAAGAAAGAAGAGAGAAAGAGAAAGAAAGAAAAGAGAGAAAGGAAGCAAAAGGAAGAAAAGGGATAGAAAAAGAAAGGGAGAGATGGAAGGAGGGGACAAAGAAAGAAAAAGAAAGGAAGAGAGGGAGAATGGAGAAAGTGAATGAGTTATATGAATAGACAGATAAATACATGGAAGGAGGGAGAGATAAAAAAGGAGAGGAATGAAGGACACAAACCCTGGCTTCAGAAGACTCTTTGAAGCAACACAACAATCTAGGGCTGGCCTGTAAGGTATCTCGGAGGTCATCTAGTCCAATTCACTGCTCCAGCAGAAGATCCTTACAGAATCAAAGAATAGCAGGGTCAGATGGTTGTGTGCACGTGTGTGTTTGTGTGTTTGTGTTTATGGTTGTCAAAACTCCAAAAACAGCTCAAGGAGCTCTGGGAAGGTCAGTCATAAATTAGAATACTTGCTAAGCAATTGGCCATTAAGCGAGGACCACTTGTATTTGGTTTGTCAGTCACATGGCCACCTGGTCCTCCCCACCCAGTCATATGGCCAACAAGACATGCCCATCCAGTCATGTGACCACTAAGCCACACCCACAAATTAAGCCATGCCCACAGAACCGGTTGTTACAAAATTTGAATCCCACCCCTGTATGGAACTGAGAAATAATTTCAGCATTAAGTGACAACCAGTCGGTTCCTTCTCATGACCCCATTAACATGCATTTCTCCCCTTTTCTTACACCCAAAATTTTAAGGTGTGATATCAGAACAATCTTGATAATTTCAGATGAGCTGAAAGCCTTGGAGCTGCTTCTTAGGAGCAGAAGGCCCATTGCTCCATCCCAGGGAGGGTGAAAGAGGCATGGAGAGCTCTGGCCAGTTTCTACTGCCCAGATTCAGTTCTCAATGAAGGTCAACCACCTTTGGGGAAAAGCATGAGCCCTCTTGAAATGGGACCTTAGGCTTTGGAAATAGTGGAAAGACACCAAAACTTTCTCCTACCTTGTTGAGCAACTTTAGCTGTGAAAGAAGTTCTTGCTTGATAGAAAGTCTCTGTCTTTCAAAATATGCCAGAGGCTCTCTCCTGGGATCATCCCTGGGAGGAACGAAGAAGCCTGAAATGCACAGATCTGCTGCTACTTCTCCCTTTGGGTCCATGTAGAGTTTAAAGTACGAAATATTGACAAACTCATTCTTCTCCAGGAAAGGATGGAACTTGAATGGGAACATGCAGCAATTTTAAAAGCCAAAAACTTTGTTTATTATCCCAGATGCTTTTTCACATTTTAATCTTTCTTCTGAAGTTGTCTAATTTACAGACATGCTTCATGAGGAAAATAGGTGTTTCCACTGTCTTACAACTGAATGAAAAATGTTCACAAAATTTGTCGATTATATCCCGACAATATAGATTTTGACAAAATATAGTTGAATAACAGAAAAAAGGAGATTCATGAACTCCCTGAAAGCAACAGGTTGGTTATCAGAAACACGGATTTGTCAGGAAGAAAATTGTCAGGGAAATCCTCTNGGCCCAGAGAGGAAACCTGAGCTAGGCCCACTTTGCTGTAATGCTGCACTGACAGGATTTGGGGAGTCAGAAAGTACAAATCTCCCACCGACCCTTTTTTTATACAGATGTAGGTTTCCTGCTCTGATCTGCTTCTTCCCTAGGCAGAATCTCTCCTCCACCCCCCAAAAGTCTTTCCTTCCTATCACTGCCCTTTCTAAATGGATGGTGGGAAAGGGGGGGATATAACTTATGTGCTCTGTGCAAGTCATCCTCACATATTATTTCATTCCCTAAATACATTATGGAAATACTGCTATCACTTGATCTCAGAAAAGAGTAACAAACAATTTTGAGATGCGACCAGAAACCCTGTTAAGTGAGGGGTGGATGGTATGATAATTAAGTGGATCAAAACTGATTTAAAAATGGTACTCCAATCATTTTTTGTTTTTTTAATCTTTGTCATAAAAATGGGAATATTTAACATTTTGTCAAAATTCATCATTTTTTGTATGTTGTCATCAACACAATAGAGTTGATAAATCGCTATCATACAAGATTTATAACAATTCTCAGGAGATATACTTTGATCTTATTTAAACATTTACAAATTTCCAGAAAAATATTTCTGATTTCCTCCTGGAAACAACTGCATGACTAAAAAGCAGTAGAGAAATATCTGAGTTTTAGGATTTGATAAATTATAGTCTCTCGTATAAGAACATTAATGATGCACTGGATGAAGGATTGTGCCAAGCTTGAAAAGTACGTAAGGGTGCCAGTTTGGTCTACTGGTTAAGCCCCTGAGCTAGAAAGCAGGAGGCTGTGAGTTCAAGTCCTGCCTTGATCATAAAAGCCATCTGGGTAACTTTGGGACTCTCTCTAAGCCCCCAGTTGTTCCAGTCCCAGATTTTTACTGCACTGTAGAAGGTTGCTTGTGTGTATTCAGTTGTACATTCCTTAAGGGTCCAGTTAATATGAGGTAGATTGAAGTCACCAAGAAAGATAGAAGTGTGTGGAAAGGATGTTGCCCATGTTTGCAGTGAATTTGCTTGTTTACAGGTTGGATGTCATAATCTGGGGCTCTGTAACATTGTAAGAATCAAAATGTGATATTTAAGGATAGTTCACAGACGATGGTTTGAGGAAGAGCAAGCTCTTGGGAAGCTTGGATGTTTCTAGATGAAGGGACTTTTTATAGAAGACAGCAACACCACCATCTCTACGGATGAAATGAAAGCCATCTGTTTAACTTTGGGCCAGTCATTCTCTCGCAGCCCAACTCACCTTGTTCTATATTAACATACTTGAAATACCTCTTCTGATTGGGCCGCAAATACTGCTTGGTGATTGGTTCAGAAACGCTACCTTGATTGGTTCACATTGCCGCCTTGTGATTGGCCCGCCAGATCGGCGGGAGATTTAAAGAGCCATCATTGGCCGCGATCCGCAAGCAGCCGCTATAAAAGGGGCTGCCGCGGCTCCGCGATTAGAACAGACTTTAAGCCCCTGTCACACTGCACCAACGGATGGAAAGAGGATGTAAAATGAAGAAAAACACTTGACATCCAATTTGGGTTTAGCTGCGTTGCCTTTTCCGTTCTGTAACTCCACTGCGTCTGTTTTTCATACTCTCGTATCCATCCAGCATTCCATCTGGACTGACATCTTCATACCGCCTCAAAAAAGTTTTGAAGCTGCTCAAACTTTGACGCGGAAAATGTATCCAACACGTCCATTACTGGAGCATCCTTACGCAATTACACAGGGACATCCGTTCTGCAATGCCGTTCTGCAGTCGCTCACATCCCGCTAGTTGCTCCGCTGCGCATAACCGCGACACACCATCACCATCCGCTCACAGCGGAAACGGACAAAGGACTGTGAAAAGTCGGAAACATGATCGCGGGTAAGGAGCACAGCAAAGCGTTAGTAGGACACGGACGGAGAAGGTGAAAGAGGATGTGCGCTCCGCAAAACAAAGCATTTAAAACGGAAAAAAGTTCACAGAGGGGACATTATTCTCAGATATTAAGGATGTCTAAGAGGATGCCTAGAGGATGCAGAAGGACACAAAAAGGGGATAAACACTATATTGCCTATAAAAAGGGGGAGCAACTCTACTCGGATACTCACCTCTTTTCATAGCCAGCCCTGCTGTGCAGACTCTTGCATCAGCCTTCAGCTGCCTCTTCCTCTTCCACAGCATCCAGTCATGTCCACCATGGATCGTAACACGACGTTCTTTTGAAGCCACCATCGTTCTGCAACAGTGCGAAGCCGTCTATAGGCTCTTTTGAATTCTACTATGGAAGAAAAGGAGGCACCCAAGAAGCGTCTGGGTACAAAGATGGATCGCCAGAAGAGCAGAGTACGAAACTGTACAACAAGACTATGTGTGGAGCTCAAGGAACGAAGACACTCGGCATTCCAGAACTTAATTGAGGATGCCTCCAGCCATGTTTGACGAAGTTGTGCAGCGCTGAGACCCAGGTTGACCACAGAGCAGACACAAACTTCCGGCGCCAGCCTGGACCCTGGGCTCAAGTGGCACTGATTTTGTGCCACCATGGCCTCAGGGACCACCAACAGAGCATGCAGTACGGCTGGAGGGTGCCACACAAAAACCATCAGCATTGTGGTCAGAGAAGTGGTGACAGGCCATCATCGAAAGTAATGAACAATGGAGGAGCTGTACTCTCCAGTGCGCCTCCACTGAAGAAGGATGGAAGAAAGTTGCAGAGCAGTGGTATCAGAGGTGGAAACTTTTCCCACACGTTGGAGCCATAGATGGCAAGCAGATGTGCCTGCAAGCTGCCAGCCCAGGTCAGACGGTCCACTTATTTCAACTACAAGGGCTTCTTCAGCATCGTCCTCTTCGCCATAGTCCGATGCTGACTACAAGTTCATGTACATCGTTCTTCAGGCAACAGCTCATCTTTAGATGCCAGGTATACAACTCCATTCACCTAAGGGGGGCTGGAACGCAACCTCATCATGGGCTTCCCAGATCCAGAACCCCTGCCCAACGACACACAAGATGTGCCTCTACTTCATCGGTGGGGGATACGCCTTCTCCCTCAGAACCTACCTCATTGAAGCCCTAACCTCCAAATGCCTCACCGTGAAGAGAGGATCTTCAACATACAGGCTGTCCAGGGCAAGGCGGGTGGTGGAGAACGCCTTTGGCATCCTGGCCAACATGTTCCACGTACTTCTCACCACCATGCAGCATTGCCCACAGACTTTGAGGAGCATCGTGGAAGCTTGCTGCATCTGCACAATCTCATGTGCACCTCGACCAGTCTTGCAGAACAGTTTCTGTGGACCTCCAACAGGCAATGAGGACATGGAGCCTGGGGAATGGAGGCAAGGGCAAAACCATTGATCGACACTAGAGGATGTGCAAGGCCCCAACAGAGCATCACGTGAAGGCGAAGAAGCAGTGCAACCTCCTGAAACACTGGTGCAACTCCCCAGCTGGAGCAGTGGAGTGGCAAGACAGGAATGATAGATGATTAATGGATGCTTCCTTCAGCCTGTCTCATCACACTGATGAGATTGGGCCATGTTATGTTGGGTGGGCCTACAATGAACAGGGCATTTAATAAAGAGTTGTGTTTATGTTCAAATGTGTGGATAGAATGCTTTCATTATTATTGATAATAAAGGGCCATAGGTGTGGCACCTGGGAGGGTGGACCATACAGTCCCACTATGTTTGCACTAGAGGCTTATCTATTCCACTGCTATCTAACCCATCCCAAAGCTGTTACCCATCCCAAAGGTATCCCTGCCCATCCACAGTTAATCCCCTGCCATCCCACAGTATTACCCATCCCAAAGGTGTCCATGCCCATCCCACTGCTATCTCTAACCCATCCCTAAGGTATCCCTGCCCATCCACTGCTATCTTAACCCCATCCACAAGCATGCAAAGGCTTTTAAACCATTTCTAAAAGTTCCACCAAGACTTTATTTTAATAAAATAAATGAGGCTAGGTGTGAAGCAAAGATAATCTTTATTCATAAAAAAGCTGTAAAAAGAAAAATGACCAAGTGTCCAAAGCAAAATTAAAGTCAACCCAGTCTCTGGCACTCTCTCTTCTGTCACTCAGAGGTGTGCCCAGTCTCAGGGTAAAGGGCCAGGTGCGTGGATATGGCTGCTGGCCGGAGATGCTGGTCATGTGGCGTCATTGGGGGTGCCTGGCCCGACGAGAGGACAATAGGGGAGGTGTGTTGAGGAAGGTCTCAGACAGCTGGCTCAGCCCCGTGATGTTTGAGAAGCTCCTTCATCCATGTGTCATCCAGTTCCGACGACAGATGTACTGAGGCCCGGGCTTGGCTGTGGTGGAGGAAGGAGCAGTGTGTGTGGGGCTGTCTGGTCTGCAGCTGGGTGAGACTGGCGTG
>BHFT01077967.1:0-11995 GCA_004320025.1 Laticauda laticaudata
TAAAAATTGTAATTTGCTAAAATATTGGAAAAATGAGAAAATACCAACGGCAGGAGACATTATATCAATAAAAATAATGGAATGTGTCTGAAGATGAGTTAAATTATAGACATTTGACAATTAGAGAACAAAGAAGATAAACAATTTTATATGATATGGGATTTATTTATCAATGGTTAGACCAAAAAAATATGGAAATGAATATGTTAGAGAATTTTTACACACATAAGATAATAGAATTAAACAAATATAATAATAAGAGATGTATTAGCTATTGGATGAAATTTTGGGATGATATATTGAATTAGTTATAAATGATACAAAATTACATTTAAAAATTTTGCAATATCTTGTATAAATGAAAGGAATATAATTTAAATCAATAAATGATTCATAATATAATATGTATACATATATATTAGATTGATAATATGAATAATTTTTATACAAACAACTGTAAGTCGAGGACTATGGAGAGGATGCACATAATAATTTGTGAACTGACTAACTACATCACTGTTTGAAACTGGAAACGATGGGCTTTAATGTTTTATGTTTTGTGTTGTATAATCTTTGTCTAAAAATAAAAAAATCTTCAAAAAAAAAACCAGTGTTGGCATCCAGTTGAATAGAAGTTGTGCCAATCAAGAAGATGAGAGATCATTTGTCTATAAGATCATAGTTTGCCTTTTTTGAAGTTAAATTGGGAGATCCTGCTTTATGATGATTTTTGCGTGGATATTATTTGTGTATGTACTTATTAAGTCAATCATGTTGTGGTACTGTTGGAAAAGTTAATATGAGGTAGAATTGAGGTCAAAACAAGAAGATAAAAGTGTGTGGGCAGGATGTTGCGCCATGTTAGTAGTGAATTTAACTTTGGTTTAACATGTTCGATTGTCTATAATCAGAAGGGTTCTGTAAGCATAGTAAGAATCAAAATGTGATATTTAAGGACAGTTCACAGACGATGGTCTCAGGAAGAGCAAACTCCTGGGTAACTTGGATGTTTTTTAGGTGTAGGGAGTTTTTATAGAAGATAACAACAACATCTCCTCTACGGATTTCACAATCTGATCAGTAAACATGATAGTCTCTCACTATGGTAATGGAGTCAGGGAGAGATGCGCTGAGCCATATTTCACAGACAAATATGATGTTGAATTTAGCCGTATTTAGTAAGAGGATAAATTCAGGTATTTTATTTACAAGGCTTTTTGCATTGAGTAGCTTGTATTTAAGGCCAGTTGTAGTTGGAATAGAGGTAGTTAGGGGCATGCATGCCAAGTTTTAAATGATGGGGGATTGGATGAAGTCAGGTTGGATGCGGAGTTATCCTCCAGATTAATCCAATCTTTAATCCAGGTACTCGCTGCAGCCTAATAGTATAACTCAAAATCTGGGAGAGTGAGTCCTTCCTCACTTCTACTATCTGCATTAATTTGTATTTTACTCTCACTTTTTTCTTTTGCCAAATAAATTTGGCAATTCTTTTATTCAGATCTTCAAAAAAAAAAATCCCTAGTTTGACTGGCACAGTTTGAAAGAGATACAGTAATTTTGGTAGTACATTTGTTTTGTTGGTCGTTATCCTTCCCATGCAAGAAAATTGTAAATTTACCCATCTATCTAAATCTTTCTGTATCTCAACTATTTGTCATAGTTATCAGCCTTTATTGTGGAGCATTTTGCTCTGAGCCAAATTCCCAAATATTTTATTCTTCGTTGTCTGAATCCCAAATTCCTTTGTCAATTCCTCGTTTTGCCTTTTGGTACAATTTTTAGTTATTATCTTGGTCTTTTCTTTGTTGATTTTAAGTCCTGCTACTTTACTGAATGCCTCTATCTCTTGCTTTAAATTTTTACTTGACTCTTTTGGGTCTTCCATTATGAAGACCATGTCATCAACAAATGCTTGCAATTTGTATGTTTCTTGTTTAATAATCAATCCTTGAATACTTTGGTTTCTCCTTATCTGGGTCAACAATACCTCCGCTGATAAAATATATAGTAATGGGGCAAGTGAACATCCCTGTCTCACTCCTTTATTTATTTTTATGTTATTTGTGGTTTCTCCATGAATTACTACTTTTGCGTTTTGTGTAGAATATATTGTTTTAATTAGCCCTATAAATTTTTTTGCCAAATTCATCCTATATAGTTGTTCCATCAAAAATTGCCAATTTAAATTATTGAACGCCTTTTGGGCATCCAAGAACATTAATGCCATCTGTTGATTAGAATTGATTGCATAATACTCTAGAACATCCATTATTATTCTTATTTTATATATATATATATATATTTGGGAGAAAACCATTGTGGTCTGGATGTATATCATTTAATTTTTTTTTAGTCTTTCCGACATTATCACTGCTAAAATTTTATAGTCTACGTTCAGGAGTGAGATAGGTCTGTAATTTTGGATTTGATGAGGGCCCATTTGTTCTTTAGGAATCAGAGTTATCAGGGCTTCCATCCATGTTTGCGGGATTTTGGCTTGATTGAAGACCTTGTCATATAGCTCCACCAATTAGTCTCCTATTGTGTCTTGGAATTCCTTGTAGAATTCCACTGGAATTTCATCTGGTCCTGGAGTTTTATTAGTTTTTTGTCTTCCAATTGACTCTTTTACTTCTCTTCCGGTTATTCGGTCATTTAACATCTCCTGGGCAGTTTCTGTTGTCATGACTATGTCTTTGCCCTCAAAATATTGTGCTATATTCTCATCTGAAATTTCTTCTTTTTTATATAGATTGACAAAAAAGTTCTGGGCTATTATTTTCTTTTGGTCTATTTGTGAGCACAATATTCCATTATCATCCTGTAGGGCTATTGTAGTTTTTTTCTCCTGCTCTTTCTTTAGTTTATGTGACAGCCATCTCCCTGGCTTATTCACATTCTCAAAATAATATTGTTTAGCTAATTTCAATTTTCTGGCCAATTCTACTTGGAGACTTAAATTTATTTCATGTTTGGTCAAATTTAATTCTTTTTTAATATAATTCATTTTTGCAGTTTAGCTTCCAAGCTTTCCACTTTCTGTTGTCTCGCAATCTGTTGGTTTTTCCTGTCTTTGTTTTTTTTGCTGTGAATGCTATAGTCAAGCCCTTCAAGTATGCCTTTGCTGTGTCTCATATGTTTTGGATCGTTGTATGTTCATTCCTGTTCATTTCCAGGAATATCTTCAATTCCTTATTTATCATTTGGGTATATTCTTTATCTCTCAGCAAACTCTTATTAAACATCCATCTACCTATCTTTTTCTTTCCTCTCCAAGTCAGTTTAATTGGATTGTGATCGGCCCAGGTATTAGGCAATATTTCCACTGTTTCTATTTTTTTTCAAGGAATTCCAAGTTTGTCCATATCATGTCAATCCTGGACCAAGATTTGTGTGGATTGGAAAAGAAAGTGAATTGACTTTTAGATGTATTTAATACCCTCCAGGCATCTTTAAAATTCTTTAGCTAATTTGTCAAATGTTGTTGGGAGAATTCTTCTCTTTTTTATTGATTTTACTACTTTTGTAATCCTTTTCTATACTTGACACCACATCGTAGTCCCCTAGAATGCATATGTTAGCCAATTCAGTCTCTATGATTTTATTACGGAGCTTTCATAAAATTCCTTTTGGATGGTGTTTGGAGCATAAATTACTGCCAATAGTATCTTTTTTGTTCTATTATTATCTCTATGAGAAATGTCCTTCCATCATCATCATTATATATTAATTTTGGGTTTAACCAATTCTTAACATGTACTGCAATACCTCTCTTCTTTTGATTTGTCAGGGCCAGATGTAGTTTACCCAATTTAGGGGCTTAAGTATCTGTGTTGTTTTGAAATATGTACTTCCTGTAGACATGTAATGTCTGCATCTTGCTCTATAAGTTTTATGAACGTTTGTTTCCTTTTAGTTGACAAATTTAGTCCATTTATATTTAGAGATAGAAGGGTAGTCCCTCCGTCCATTTTATTGTTGGTACTCTACGACTCTTGTTCTCAGTTCTCTCCGCAGTTGGTTGTTTTCTTCCTCTTCCTGATTCTTCTGTTCTCTTCTTTCTCTTTCTATTTCCTTATCTTCTGATGTTATCTCCTCTTGGCGTCTACCAGGGGTGGGATTCTACCTGGTCGGACTGGTTCTATAGATTCTGCCCAGTTCAGAGAACCAGAAAATTGTGCCACTGGCTGGCCCTGCCCCTCCCCTCCCACTGACTCCTTACCTTGCATGCACGCCATCAAATTTGCCTGCTAAGTTGCTATTTTTCCTTTTTTCCCTTGACCATCAGCTGTTCTGCTGTGCCGGGAGATTTAGATTAGCTAGAAAGCAGGAAATCATTGGATTTCTTGCTTTTTAGCTAAGTCTAAAAGCAGAGCTGAACCTTCCTTAGGACTGAAGGTTCTATTTTTCAGTGCAGACTCAGGTAGCAGATTGCAGAAAGATAGATCTCTAAGTGAATCTGTGATTCTGTGAGCAACTCAATCTGCCTTCCTGCTTTGCCTGATTTTGGGTAAAAGTTGCTCTTTTTTAATTAAAAAATCAATATTTACATAAATATTTACAATATTTACATGCAAGCCACACCCAGCCAGTCACGCGACCACCCACAAATTAGGCCACAGCCACAGAACCAGTTGTTAAGAAATTTGAATCTCACTCCTGGCTTCTACTCTCTGTTTCTTTCTTAATTTCCTGTTCTTTCTGCATTCTCAAGTACCATCCATAAATTTGCATGCCTTATCAATAGAATTAATTTTGAATTTCTTCTCCTGCCATGATATCAGTAGTGCCTCTGGAGTTAGCCATCTGAATGGTATATTGTTTTTAATCAGTTGTGTTGAGAGGAATTGATAGTTCTTCCTCTGTTCTCTCACCCTCCTCAGTATCAGTTTTAAGATCACCATTTCATGGCCTTTGTATATCAGTGGCTCATTCCTTGTTCATCCATACAACAGATCTCTGGTAGTTTTCTTTGAAAAGCATACATGTACCTCCCTTGGTAACTTATGTCTATGTGCATAATGTGTTTGCACCCGGTAGACCTCATCCAAATAATTCATTATCTCCAACTTATCTTTCTGGAGGGCTTCCACAATTAGCTCTGCCAAAGGAGGGCATATGTCTTCTTTCCTATCCTCAACAATATTCTGGAATCTAAGGAAGAACGCCATTTTTTCCACCTCTAGATGGACCACTGCCTCTTGGAGTTCACAGTAAAGGATTTTCCAGTTTTCAAGTTTCTTTTCTACATTCTCCTTTCTAAGTTCCATGGTCATCAATTTCTGTTCATTTCTCACTACTGTCTCTTGAATTGTTCCAAATTTATCATCCAGTTTCTGAATATCTGCTTTCACTTTCGCAATATCGTTCTTCATTTCACTTTTCAATTCTTTGTGGTTTCTGGCTATAAGTTCTTGTGTTCTTCCTATCATTTCTTGCATCATTGTGAGGGATGACTGTACTACTTGTAATGTTGGAGTAGGTGTTGATTTTTCTGCCCCCAACATTGTGTCCAAGGATCTTTGTCCTGCAGGGGAGGGTATTCTTGTCATTTTTTTTGCAACGTTCGTAATTGTGGTTATTGTCATTCTCAACACTCTAAAGAGATCTTTCCAATCTACCATTCACGAGTATATTTATGAAGTACCTCTCACTTTCTACTGCACACTGCGTTCTATCCTCTTACTTCACTCTTTTTCTACTATATCCCTTAAATTGAACTGCCTATATTTCAGGATAATCAAAAATAAATATTGCCTAACATAGCTTTACAATTCACTTTCAATTCTACAATATATATTCTATTATCAAATCCATTCTAGCAATCAGCAATTCATAAGCAATAATCAATAGTTCTTTAATTAATTAGTAGAATAATCAAAATAAATACTTTCTAGTGTACTTTTACAATTCACTTTCAATTCTACAATATGAGTTCTATCTCCAAATCTGTTCTCGCAATTAATAATTCACAAGCAATAATCAAAGATTCCTTAATTAATTAGTAGAAAAATCAAGTAACCACTTAATCAGCAATTAAACAACAATAATATTTAATTTTCTTAAAGACTTAGTTGTAAATTGTTCACTTGTTTGTAAATATCTATTTTTAAATAGACAGTTTTAATACTATCAATATGATTCTTAAGTAGAATATATATCAAATTGTAAATTATTTGTAAATTAGTTAGAGTTCTAGTTTTCTTTTCTCAGCTCGCTTCTTTCTTCTTCAAGATGTCTTACCTTCTCTCAAAATGCAAAGTCACTCCAGCTGCAAGTCACCACTTTCATATCTTATTAAGTTCACTCTATCTCAGTCTCTATCCCAAGACAGCATAGCACAGTCAGAATGTCTCAAAAGCCTTTCTTTCTAAATATCAGGAACAAAAAGTAAGGAAATCAAACATAAAAGATATATTTTCTTCTCTCTCCATCCTGGTCTACCACCTGCCAGTTTCACCGCGCCATTGCCATTTAATTGGTCAGATACACCAGCTCCTATCGCTGAATGGTTCGGAGCCTCTTTCTTGCTTAGATTTTCAAATTTTTCTTTCAGCAGCATCCCCTTTTAGTCCACTTTCCATTGCTATGCCACACTGCTCTCAATCTTTACTTCCATCTTTAATCGGCTGGGCTGCCACTTCTTTGGATCAGGTCATAAAGACCGATCTCTTTAGCATCGGTTTTCAGGACTTTCCTCTGCAGCAGTGATCCCCAGCTTTTTTTGTACCAGGGACCAGTTTCACAATTATTCATTCTTCCATGGACCGGTACCTGAGTAACGTGAGACTCCACCGCCATCGGGATGGCTCTTTGTTCGAAGCCACCCCCCCTTTGACGAAACTAAGGCATGAGGATTCCTTCAGCACCTAAACACCACTTTCCAACCGAAAACACGGAAGCACTTTCCAACAGAAAACCCGAAAGCAACCAAAAACCCGGAAGCGCTATCGAAACAAGATGGCAGCACCCAAGCTTTGCGGCCCGGTAAAAAATGATCCACGGACCGGTCCCGGTCTGGGGACCGGTGGTTGGGGACCCCTGCTCTGCAGGATCTGGGAGTCATGGATCTCCCTCGATACCCTGGGGTTTTCTCGTCTCTATTATCGTCCCCTCCAGGATCTGACTTTACCTCTACAGGCTACCAGGTGCAAACTTTCGGGCATACAAGATGGAGGGCCGTTCCTCCACATCACTATGATATGGCGCCTCAACCAGAAAGCAAATAACATTTTTCTGAACCTTCTAGAATTTCATGTTGGATAAAACCATGACTTCTTTTTTACTTATGTGTTCCAATTATATGAAATTACATTTAGAAGTCATTATATAACAAATGCTCATTTTTATACCTGCCTTAGGCATGAAGCCAACTGGATGACCTTGGGCCAGTCATTCTTTCTCAGCAGAGGTGGTATTCAGCAGATTCTGACCAGTTCTGGACAACCTGTAGTGGAAATTTTGAATAGTTCAGAGAACCAGCAAATACCACCTCTGACTTGCCCCACCCCATATATTCTCTGCCTCCCAAGTCCCAGCTGATCAGCTGGGTCTTCTTTTGTTGCCCTGCACAGGAGAATAGAGCTGGAAAGCAGGTTAGTGGGGTGGGGAGAACAAAATTAGTTGATGCATGACAAATTTATTTTTAGGCTCAAACATGAGCTTATCTCCTTCACAGCCATTTAATTATACTTTTAAAAGTTAACAAATCACTTTTCTTATCTGTCTCTTTAAGCTGAACCAAACAAACAAGTTTCCTGAATTTGAAGACTCCATTTAATGATGATTCCCAGAAAATGCTACTGCTAGATACTGGCCATTTCTCTGATAATCATCACTTTTCTAAAAATGGAATTCCAGAACACATAGTCATGAACATGTGAGTTACTGATGTCAGACTATTCTGGTCCAGGTAGGGTTGTAATTAGTATACTAGCTAAACTGGTAAAGCATCTTCAACCATGAGTTCTACCTCCTGGCTAATATTGACAGATAGGTAGATGATAGATAGATAGATAGATAGATAGATAGATAGATAGATAGATAGATAGATAGATAGACAGACAGACAGACAGNGACAGACAGACAGACAGATAATCTTTTTATGACACTTTGATCCCTTGTTTCAGAATGCAGTTGGGTGACTGAATAGAGCTGAGCATTTACTGGCCAGATAACCTTCCTGATGCCTGTGTGGAATTTGCAGCAGATATTTTATCTTTGCACACTGATTGAGAAACATTTGCCATTGCCAGGGATGGAACATGAGAATTGTTTGATCTTCATATGATTACATTTCAGATCATTGTACAAACTTCCATCCACATTAAAAAAAATAGCAACTGCATGACAAAGGTTAAAATATTTAAACTAATGTATAACAGCAGACATGGATAAAATGAAAATATTTGAAAGCAGAGACGTCTCATAAAAAGTACTGCATAGCAATTTTCATTTTTTTTATATAAAAGGCTGTCCTGCAATTACAAATTTTCATTCAATTTTTTCTTGAATTTTATACTATGTACACAAGTATCTTTCCTTAAAGATATAAAGCATTATATGTTTACTCCAGCCTTTCTCCAAATAATTCATAGAATTATGTAATAGATTTTCTTCCACTGCATCCTTTTTATATTTTCATGAATGAATAGAAAGGGAAAACAAAAGCATTTCATGAATTTCAAAGCTGAGCAGAAATGTAACCTGATCTTTTTGTGGCCCAAGACAGCACGAATACAATTTCCAGTGCTGACTCTGAAACAATGGGAAAGGAACAGCTACAAAGCAAACATAAAGTTGAACACATAATCCTGCAAATGCTTTATTAATTTCGTACAATCTTGCTTTGAAATCAATGAGACTTGAAAAAAACTTAACTTTGATTGGAACATGACTTTTAAGCTAAATATCAAATTTCCATTCTTAAATCTAATAAGAATCTAGGGAAGGAATTCACCCCCAAAATGGCTTAGGATAAATTTAATGAAAATAATAGGGAGAGAGGAGGGTGGAGCTGATGTTGTGGTGACATGATGGAATACCTCAGTGCTCCTGGGGGACCCATCAAAATCTCAACAGCCGGTAGTCCATTTGGACCTAAATAGCCTCAGAGGGGTGATCATCAAGGAGGGGACACTCTGTAGATCCCAGGGATACCACAATATCTCTGGTTGATGCAGAGATAGCCTCTCTAGCTGAATGAAAAGGAAAGCGGCCATTGCGAGCCATTATGAGGCTGGGGCAGATGCCAATGGAAAGAAGAGCGCAAGTGCAAGTTCTATTTCACAGACAAAATCCAGGAAAAGCACTGGGCCAAACAAAATAATGGGACCAGACAAGATAACTCCTTCTTGCTTAAAAATCTTTGCTGACCAATTGGCCCCTATCTTCACCCAAATCTTCAATAAATCACTAGAGATGTGCTATGTTCCTTCTTGTTTCAAATGCTCTAGTATCATCCCAGTGCCAAAGAAGCCCTCCATCAAGGAACTGAATGACTACAGACCAATCGCTACAGACCAGAACATTGGTAGTTATGAAAATCTTTGAAAGGGAGATAAAAGACATATTGTTGACAGACAGAGAGTGCAACACTGAGAACTTTCATTTAAAGCAGTGTAATTCTTGTACATTAAAGAAACAAATGAGATACATAGAAACAGAAGTTTAAATCCCTTTCTCCTGGACTGTTTTGAATACACTGGCAAGATTGCATTGTGGAATTTAATGCTGAGAAATAACAGATGGCTGGATGCTGAAAGTGGGTGACATAACTTTGGATTATAATTGGATAATTAATTTTACTTTTTTCTGACTAGAATATCACATTAACTTTTTGGATATCAACATGTATAATTATTTTTACAATTCTTTTTTTTCTCTCCTTTTTAAACTTTTTTAATTTTTAATTTTTTCAAGGGCATCGGTATTTTTCTACCTTTTCTACCTTTTTCATATTTACTATTCTATAATATTTTACCATAATATTTTTCTTTTCCTTCTTCTTGTTTTTTGCCTTAACGCTGCTTACTATTTTTACTATTTTTGTATATCCTTTCCTTTATACATTAATTGGATTAGGGCATAGAAGAGCCCAAAGAAAGGAACTTGGGAGAAGACTTCACTGTGAATTATAAAGTGACTTTGACAACAAGACGGATTATAAAGAGATTATAAAGAATCAACAAATACAATATCTCAAAATGAAGAAAGCAACAACATCTGCCTCATCTTCTGCCTCTTCCTCAGCTGCTTCCAGCCCTGGGGAACAAAGATATATAGATTTTATGTTACAGCAAGATACAGCATTGACAATGCAAGCAGAGATTAAAATGATTCTACAAGCCTTACAAGAACAAATAGGAAGATTGGAAGTGAAAGTAGGGAATGTAGAAGAAAAGGTAGACAATGTAGAAGAAAAGGAAGAGAACATTCAGCAATTGATGATGAAAAATGAGGAATGTATGGGAAAAATAGAGGAAAAAGCATACATAACAGAAAAAGGAGTAAGAGAAATGGACTATAGACTGACACTAGCAGATCAAAATAAGGAGAAAAAAACTATTTGGTTGGAGATGGACCAAACCATATTACTACTAAAGATTTCAAAATATTGAGGAAGAAAAGGGAGAAAATCTAGCAGAAATAATGGCAGTTCTGCTGGCAGGAGTCCTGAAAGCATCAAAAGAAAAAGTGATGGCTGAAAGAGACAAAATATTTAGAGTTCAGACCAAGTATGCACTGATGAATAAGTCACCAAGACAAGTACATGTTAGATTCACAAAGAAAGCTATAAGAACAGAAATACTACAGAAAGTGAGAAATGACACACTGAAATATAAAGGGAAGGTGATAACAATTTTAAAGCAAATACCAAGAAGTGTTAGGGATTTGAGGAGGGAATATCAATTCTTGACAAAATGTTTAATTAAAAGAGGGATCAATTTTAGATAGCTGATACCAGAGGAATAATGGTGACATGGCATGAACAGAGACACAGGTTAGATTCAATAGAGAAAGTGGAGCAATTTTATGACCATTATTTTAGAGAGCAAGAGGGAGAAAGAATGAGGGAAATAGAAGAAACTAAACACAGAGAGAAAGCCGCAGGAGAGAGGGAAAGATGAGGAGAGGAAAGAGAACAGGAAGAGAGAACAAGAGAAGAAGAAAAACCAAAGGAACCAAGGGACATAAGAGCAATAAGAGGAAATAAAATGGATGATAATCAATATAAATGGACTAAATTCGGCAATAAAAAGAAAAAGGATCTTCAACAAATTAGAGAAATTAAAATTGGATATAATTTGTTTACAAGAAAAGCATATCAAAAAACAAAATGAGAAAGTACTGGACTATCCTAAGAATGGGAAATTATATACTTCTTTGGCACAACAAAGTAAAAGAGGAATAGCACTATACATAAAAGACATAATAAAAGCCAAACAAGTTTATCAAGATAATGATGGGAGGGTGTTAATGATGGAAATAATGATGAACTGCAAACAGACATTATAAGTGGCAATATATGCACCAAATAAAAATCAAGAAGAATTTTACAACAAGTTACATAAGAAAATAATGGAACTAGAATATGAAAGTATTATGCATTCTAGGAGACTTTAATGCAATAATAGATGCTGAAATGGACTATAAAACACAAAAGACAAACAAAAAGAACAGAAAAACATTACCAAAATCCTTCCTGAAAATGAAGGAAGAGTTAGCAATCCAAGATGTATGGAGAAAAATACATCCAAAAAATAAATAATATGCATTTTATTCAAATAGACACTTGTCTTGGTCTAGGATTGATATGATATAGGCGACAACAGATTTAATTTCTAATATACAAGAGTTATATTGAAGTATTGAAACAAGCACCTGGACAGACCACAATCCAATTAAAGTAATAGAATAGAATAGAATACTTTATTGGCCAAGTATGATTGGACACACAAGGAATTTGTTTTGGTGTAAATACTCTCAGTAT
>BHFT01077968.1:0-13921 GCA_004320025.1 Laticauda laticaudata
GAACATTTTTCTCGTCCGCTGTGTCCTTTTTACAAACGTTTTGCATCCGTCGGCCAGTGTGACAGGGCCTTTAGTAATACAATATTACCAGAGAAAAAGCTACACAGGTTTAGGTTAACAGGTCTTAATGTCTCTTTGGCTATGTTGTTACAGTGAGCATTAGCACTTAGATCATTAGAGATGAGTACTCCAAGATCCTTGACAAGAGTGGGGGTCATCTACAAGGTCATGTTCATTCAGCTTGTATTTTATTTTGTGATTTGTTTTTGCCACTATGTAAGACAGAGCATTTGAAATTGCCATTTGTTTGACCATTCTGACACATAGTCAGGGTCTTTTTGAAGGATAGTAGTATTCTTGGTGGTGTTGAAAAGTTTTACATCATCAGCAAAAAGAACACAGTTGCTTTTAATATGATCACAAAGGCCATTTATGTAAAGTATAAAGAGAGTTGGTCCTAGAATGCTGCCTTGGGGGACACCACTGTTGACAGGTATGGGATTTGATAGGACACTCCCAATTTTGATCATTTGTTGTCTGTTTGACAGGAATGCTTCTATCAGTTATTCAGATATCCAGAGATATCATAAGATTTTAGTTTTAAGAGTAGTTTGTCATGTACCACTGAATCAAAAGCTTTACAGAAGTATATGTAAATTGCATCTATTTCTTTGCCCTGATCGAGTTGTGTAGTCCATATGTTGCTTGTCTCTAATTGGAGGGTAATGGTTTGGTTAATAATTGATTCAGTGACTTTGCAGGGTCGTAACATAAAAAGATTGGTCTGTAATTTTCAACAAGTCTGGGGTCTCCCTTTTTGAAGATGGGAATGACCATGGCTAGTGACCATAGGTTGGTTAAGGCAAATCTTTCTGGTCCTGAAAGATTTTGCAAAGATGATGCTTAGAGGTTCTGCTATAGCAGTGGAAAGCTTTTTTTAAGAAATAGGCATATAGTCCATCAGGTCCAATAGACAGAGATGGTTTTAGTCTGCGTAGTGCTTGTTTGACGTTATCTTCTGTAAAATCAATATATATTAGATCATTATAATTGTCTGCAGTTTGACTATGAAATATTGGGCATGAGCCATTGCTGTTTCCATGACTGAGCAGAAGAATGTGTTAAAGAGGTTGGCTTTAATGGTTTCATCGTTACAGTCTTTACCGTTAGGTCCTTTTAGGGATTTCATGTTTATAAGTTTGTTGTTTTCAAAGGTGTAGAAGGCACAGGTAGATTTCGTGCACAGAAGGTTTACCTCTTATTTGATGTGATAATTGGTACATTCAGTCTTTATCTGATGGCATAAGTTTTTGTAGCGGCTTTTAAAGTTGGCTACAAAGACAGTTTTGTTTTTCCGCCAAAGGGATTTTTGGGGGGATTGGAGCTTCCTTACTGTTATCGGTAATTTGTTTTTTCTAGTTTTGGTGGTTATTAGTGGTACATATAGTTGGATGACTCTTTTGACTTCAAGTAAAACAATGTTATAATAGTCTTTGGCAGTACTGCAGCCAGTGAATAGGATTTGCCAATCAAGAGATGAGAGGTCAATGTCTATGAGATCATAGTTGGCTTTTTTAAAGTTATAATTGGGGATCCCGATTTGTGATGATTTTCGTGAGGACTTATGTTGAGACAAAAGTCAATCATACTGTGGTCACTGTTGAAAAAGAGTTCTTTTATTTGTAGTCCATAAATTGAGTTCAAACTGTTGCAGAAGATGAGAAAAAGGCACTTGTTGAGTCTAATATTGTTGGTTACTAGTTGTTCAAGTCCCAGGTTAGTTACAGCATTGTACAAAATTGAATGCATGGGTTCAGTTGTACATTCATTTTGTGTCCAATTAATAAGAGGTAGATTGAGGTCACCAAGAAAGATAAGAGCGTATGGGCAGGAGGTTTTCCACATTAGTAGTGAAATTAATTTGTTCGCATGTACGATGTCAAATCGAGGCTCGTAACATAGCAAGAAGCGAAATGGAATGTATAAGGACAGCTCACAGACGATGTTCTCAGAAAGAGCAAGCTCCTGGTTAACTTGAATATTTTTTAGACATAGGACTTTTTGCAGAAGATAGCAAAATCTTCTATGGATTTCACGATTGGATCGGTAAACATGATCATTTCTTACTGTGGTAATGGAGTCAGGGATGGATGCATTCAGCCATGTTTCATAGACAAATATAATGTCGAATTGTATTTAGTAAAAGGAGGAATTCAGGTATTTTATTTACGAGACTTCTTGCGTTAAGTAGTTTGCATTTAAGATAATTAGTAGTTGGTTTTGATGAAGTTAGAGGCCTGTATGCCTAGTTTTGGGTGATTGGGGGTTGGGTGATGGATGTTAGTATGAAGGTTTAGGAACTTTCTTTCAATACAGTCAGCTCTGTAGTCAGTGTATAAGTCATTCTCTCCATTGTCTTGATGTCTTTTGAGTTCTGTGCAGAGTTCATGGGAGCAGATTCTTTGCAGTATGGATAAGTTGGGTCATGAGGAAAGTTTGTTATGGTTGAGGTTGGTTTTAGCGATGGAGTTTATTGTATGAATGAATATACATTTGCTGGATTCATCTTTGCAAACAACTGTACAAAATCGTGAGGCCACCAAGTTGTTATTGTACTTGTACTCAGGGCCATCCTTGGAAATTTCAATGATGTCTTTAGGGAAGATGTTTGATGTATTGCTTAGGATGTTTGAACCTTAGTAATAGCATCTGATTTGTTAGTGTCATCAAGACCAAATAGAATAGCATTTGGACATTTTTGTTCACGTTCAGTGATGTTTTTGATGAGTAAGGTGATATTATTTGTTGGGTTGGAATTATTTGCTGGGTTGGTGGTTATTTGTGGTTGTGGTTGTGGTTGTGGTTTGGTGATTATTTGTAGTTTAGGTTGTGGTAGTAGTTGTTGAATTGAGATATGATTTTGAGCTGTTAGGTTTTCATTTATCTGTACTTAGGCTATATAGGCTCCTTCTGAAAAGAAAAAAGTCTAAATGACAATTTGAGAAAAGATTACCACAGATAAACATATGTTTGTTTCATCTGCCTTTCCTAATAATTCCCTCTGGATCAATAGATTTTTCAGGATATATCTCCCTCAAAGCATGACCAGAGCATTTTCAAGCCCATTTTGGTGGCATCAGTTGCATTCCCACCTCCCAAAGATACACAAAAGTGAAATATTGTGACTTTATCTGAGAACGTTAAATGTATATCTCTACTAAAAATAGGGAAGACTGCTGTGAACATATCAATTGCAAAGTTCAAATACTACTTGTTGGGTTTAAAACCATCAACATCCCTAGGTTTTTTTTTAAAAAAATTTTGCTCACATATTTGGTGAGCATTATAAATAAAGCCTCTATGAAATTAAGTCCAAAAGTGGCTGGCTGCTTGATGCAAGATAGTATCTTAGTAGTGGAGCAAGCTTTGAATCCTCCATTTGATTACATGGTATACTTCAATCTATGGAAATATATTATTAAAAATGTCTACAATCTTAGTCAACGCTCTAATCATGAAGGAGTATAAGAACGACTTTACATAAATTTGATATAGTTTCTAAAATTTGTTGTTCTCATTGTTCCAATATTATAGAGTGTTATATATTGGGTCCATCTTTTTCAATTTATTTTTAAATGTATGGGTGTAAATCCTGTCAAGGCTGAAATTCTACCCACTCTTGTCAGCTAATAGAACAATTATCAACCTCTTGGATGCAGTTGATGGCTAGAGCCATTTTTTTTCTTACGTCATAGTTGCCAATACCTCTTCTTATATCTTTAGTAGTTAGGTATTGCTTCCATAATATAGATAAAATGCAGGGGTGAAATTCAACTACCTCGTGCTGGCTTGGGAGAGGTGGTAGAATTGGTAAAAAAAAATCACCCCTGGTTGCTATTACTATTATACCAAGCCACGCCCACAGAGCCAATAGCGAAAAATTTT
Source organism: Laticauda laticaudata (assembly GCA_004320025.1). NCBI lineage: Eukaryota > Metazoa > Chordata > Lepidosauria > Squamata > Elapidae > Laticauda > Laticauda laticaudata. Next base: position 3,946 of record BHFT01077968.1, read on the forward strand.
GAATTTCACCTCTGATAAAATTGACTTGATATCAGATATGAAAAAGATACATTCCTTGTTATTCTGTAGAAAGGGTCTTCCGTTTCACTACTTTAGAAAATTTATAAAGAGTATGGAATAGAATGCCAAACATCTTTGAGTTTTCTGTTTTGCATGATGAAATAATCATGTCCTGATGAAAATTAAGATATACAGAATGAAAATATGAGTTGTTTAACTTAAGGAATGTAGGTCTGCAAATATATTGTTCTGAAGCAGCCCTTTTGGATCCTGAAATTTCCCAATATATGACCATTGCTGGGAATTCTGGGACTAAGAGTCCACTTGTTGGAAAATAGGTGGAAATTTGGAAAAATAGTTGGAAATTTACAGTATTTCAAAAATTAGATATTGTAATGTAAATTATGGAATTGGTAAATTAAATTGTAGTACTTACACTCCAATTATAAATTTAAACTATTGTTTTTAGTTTATATGATAAAACTGTTTAAAATTCTTTTTTCATTTTTTTCAGTTTATTTTCACAAGGTGAATAATTTGGAGATTTTATATCTTTCTTTAAACTATTTTTGGTAAAATGTACTGTGTTTTTTCAATTGCAGGTAGCATCTGTTTTTGGTATATATATTTTGGGATTTATTGATTCAGCCAAACTGCAGAAGATACTTTTTGCACATATGGTAATATTTTTAACAATAATATTTGATAAAACCAGTTTCTGAATGTTTATACTTATGATTAGTTTCAAAAGAATGTTAAGTTGCTTTTATTAATAACAAAATGTTATCTCACTTTTTAATCGAACAGTGTAAAGTGTAAGAGAAGTGTTCTTGATAGAAATATACAAGAATTATTACATAATCAAAGAAGTATAAAGCATTCTAATTCCTGTAAATCAGAACAGAATTCAGAAGAGACTCAGGCAGGCTCCTCCCTTACCCATTGGAATAAAACAAGAAGGGAAGATAAAGGTCATTCAGGCTTGAAAGAGTCAAAAGAGGATGATGAAGGGGAAGAGAAAAAAATGAGCATTAATCCTCATTGAGACATTAATACTCATTGAATCAACAAGTGCTTACAATTAAGTACTTACAATCCAGTTTTAAGAGTTGTTTAGTTGCTATTTGTTTAAATAAACATGGTTGTTAATTTGTTTGTAAATTGAAATCTGAAATGTCATCATGATATAAAGTTAGAAAAAATCTCAATTATTTTACAACAGTAGTTTATATTTGTGAATCTTTTGTCAAATGATATTATTTAAAATATTTTAAATAGTGTATAAGATAGCATTTTATACACTATTTGTTTTTAAAAATCTTATAGTATAGATACTCTATATATTTGTCATGCCTCTGTAATCTTAATTAACATCTTTATGTCACCTCAGGTTTCACTTGCTATATGCTTTGTCTTTATGTTTGGAAACTCTATGTTGATGACATCCTATTATGCTGCCTTTTTGATTGTCAGCTGGGTAAGTCTTAAACAAATAGCCAATAATGATTTACTTAGTGTATAATTACGGTAGTCACGTTATCTAAGTTGAATATTTCATACAGCTTATAAAAGAGCCCAAAATTTATGTTTTAAAGCAACACATTTTAAAGTGAATTTTGCCCCTGTTTATGACTTTTCTTGCCATACTTGTTTAAGTGAATCATTGCAGTTGTTAAATTGAATCTGGCTTCTTTATTGACTTTGCTTATCAGAAGCCTGCAAAAGGTGATCACATGACATAGAATCACTGCAACTGTCATGAATATGAGTCAGGATCCAATCTGAGTCAGTTACTGGGACTAAAAATTTGTTCTTCCAAATTGGAAGGCCCTGAGGTAATGTGTGGGGTATGTGAAGCAGCTCCACCCACTCACCCCTCACAGCGGTAGCACTGGCACACTTGAGGCCCCTGCCCTGCCATAAGCAAGTAGAAGAAGTGGGCTTCCCATGTACTTTTAAAGTACATGAGGTGAGGGGAAAGACATCCCCCCAAAATAAGCCCTTGTGCTTATTTTGGAGCCCAAAAGAAAGTAAGATCGGGGCTTATTTTCTGGGAAACACAATAGTACTGCCAACATACCTTCTGTCAGCATTTCAATTAAATTCTCCATGTGATTCAAAACTTCAAGACAAAGTCAATCAAAGTGAGAATTTATTAGAGATGTGGGGAAAACCCGAATCTGAATTTCCGCGTTTCTCCCCTTCCACACGAAAACTCACACCTTGGCCCATTCTATGACTCCTTAATCAGATTAGTCAATCCACTTCATTTCTCAATTACTGCCAATTCCAGTCACTCCCCTCCAAATGCCAGTAACTTGTCCTTGATCCCTGGTGAAAGAATGTTGTCGTGGCTATATTCCCTTCAATGCTCTCCCATTCCCACAACTTGCCCATCCCTCGCTGTGGAGCCCTGAATCTGAATCAAGATGGATCTGTGGCTGACAGGCTGCCTCCCCTCAAACATTGATGACTTCCTGAAATGAGACAAGTGACAGGAAGTTAGGAATCAAAACCAACTAACTATCTCTTCCCCAGGGGTCCCTTTGGTTTATCGGGAAACTTTTCGTGAAACTGTTTTACCAACCTATTTGCCTTTACATCCCAACTCTTCATCCATGTGGCTTCAGATAAAGGGTACCCCCTTCCAGTGGATTAGGTATTGTAATTGACCTCTATGTAATCTAGAGTCTAAGATTTTCTTTCCTTCATAATGCTTCTCACCCTGGATTACTATGGGCTTGGGAGTGGGCTGATCTCTTGGTCTCAATTGTGAGCTAACAGCCAGTTTCCACAGTAGTGACTGTGGAATACCAGATGCACTTTCCCAACAAGTGAGGGAGACTTAGTTGCACAGTTACCGGATTTATCACTTTCACTATTGGGAGTGGTCTTAGGAATTTTGGACCCAGTTTCTTTGTAGGCAACTTTAGTCTAAGATATTTAGTGGATAAATAGACCTGATATCCTACTTTAAATGGGGCTTGCGGGGACTGGTGTCCACCTGCCGCATGTATTTTTCAGCTGCTTTGGCGAGGGCATACTTGATATTGTCCCAACCCTCATTAAGAATCCACCAACTCAGCTAGGGACATTGAGGTTGGAAGCTGTCTAGATAGCTCAGCCATAGCACAAAGTACATTCTGCTGATGACTTGGAAAGGGGTTAAGCCTATGCTATTGTGGACTGTGTTGTTGTGGGCCACTTCCATGAAAGGTAGCAGATCAGCCCAATTCTCTTGTTGGTAGTCTACATAGCATCTCAGGTACTGTTCCAATGGTATTCGTCCATTCCATGGCCCCCTTCATGCTCAGATGAAAAGCAGAGCTCAGCCTCTGAGAGGGCACAACAGAATGTAGGAATTCCATCCAGAACTTCATGGTAAACTGGACTCCTTAATCAGAAATAATCTGTTTGATGAAGATTTTTGCTTTAGTTGATGGTAATCCAGAGCAAGCAGCAAAATGGGCTTGCTTAGAAAACAAATCTGTCCAAATGACGGCATTTCCACCGCTCTCTGGGAGTTTGACTATAAAGTTTATGGCTATTTCCTCACATGGATGGCTGGAATCAGCTACTGGCTGGAGCAGACCAGGCGGCTTCCCTGGTTGCGTTTTCATGATCGTACACATGGAACAGCTTTTTACATAGTCCTCTACATCTGCCTTCATCTTTAGCCACCAAAACTGCCTCCTCACTAAGTGGAGGGTCCTTAGGAATCCAAAGTGACCATCCAACCAGGAATCGAAACTGCACTGAAATACTTTCAGCCCCAGGCTGGCAGGAATGTACAACTTAGATCCCTTTCAAGCTAACTCATCTCAAAGTGTTAGGATGTTGGGATTATCTTTTACCAGTGATCAGTGGGGAGCACAGTCTACATCTCTGCAGTGATTTGGTCTGCCCTGCAATTGTCCTAATTCCTGGCTAGGCTTCGGATGGTGACTTGAGCAGCTGGCTGAGATTGCAGTACGACTACATGTACTACTTCCCCCCGTTGGCTGTTAAATTGAGATTTTTTTGACAGAACATTGGCCAACTTATTTTTCTCACCTGGGATATGCTTCAGTTCAAAGTTGAAGCATTTGAAGTATTGCACCCAGCTTAGAGGACAATTTTCTCAAGAGTCTTCAGTGCCTCGAGGTTTTTGTGATCAGTCCAGATTTCAAAAAGCACTTTGCTGCCCTCCAGAAATGCCTCCGTGGTTGCCAGAGGCAACATCGCTGGCATCCGCTTGCATTACAAACGGTCGGGATCATGGTGTAGCAAGATTGGCTCTTTAGAGAACAGTCCCTTCAACTCCTCAAAAGCTCATTCAAATGTCCAGTTCAGTAGTTGGTTGGGCTTGGGCTGAGGGTCAATCCCCCTGGCTTTTAACAACTCAGTGGTAAGGCTATTTCAGCAAACGCGGGAATGAACTGCAGGTAGAAGTTTGCAAAGCCCAGGAAACTTTGGAGTTGTTTCTGGGTGCGAGAAGGCTGCCAGTCCAACATAGCTCCAACTTTGGTTGGATTCATTCAATTACCTCGTTTGACACTCAGAAGCCCAGGTAGTCCAGGGAAGTCTTAAGGAACTCATTTTGGCAGCTTGGCATAAAGCTTAGCATCTAGAAGTTTTTTCAACACTTGTTGCACTAGTTTAACGTGTTCCTCCATTTTCTCATGGAAGATGAGAATGTTATCCAAAATGTAGTGCCTAAAGATTGTGGGGGCTCCCTATAGCCTAAAAGACATGACTTTTAACTGGAAACTGCCTGGCAGTCAATTGAATGCAGTCTTCCATTCATCCCCCTCTTTTATCAGCATGGGCTTTTCATAGGTCTAGCTTGGTAAACACCTTACCCTTCACCAGTTGAGCATGTCTTTCGTGAGGAGTAGGGAGTAGGTATTCTGTATGCAATCAGCATTTATCCTGCAAAAATCAATGCAGAGCCTCACCTCCCCCCATCTTCTCTTTAAACAATATGGGGACTGCAACCTGAGATTTCACTGGCTGGATGAATCCCCTCATTAAGTTGGCATCAATGTACTTCCTCAATTCATCCATTTCTTTATGGGTCATTGAGTACATTCTTGGCTTTGATAGTTTTGCCCCTGGGATGAATTCTACCGCGCAGTCAGAGAGTCGGTGGGAGGGAAGTACATTGCACTCATCTTCGCTAAAGGCCTCTGCTAAGTCCTGGTATTCTTTGGATATCTATGGGCAGCCAGGCAGTCCCTCCATCATGGAGGCCACTCCATCCTTCTGACTGCAATCCTTGGGTCCCAAAGATGGCTGGCTCTCAGATTGTATGTGAGTAGGCAAGGGGCCTATGTCTATCCTTAGCTTATGGTAGCCTTCTTCACAGGCAATGGTGGGGGCCAATTTGTCTAGCTAAGCCAAGCCTAGAATGAGGTCTTTGGTCATTTACATACAACAAATTGTAACAGTTCCCAGTGCCGCCTCATCTCCAGCCTTACTTGGTGACTAATGTTGCTGGCTCTCCCCCAATAAGTGAACATCTACTTGTTCAAAGCATTTGGGGTGTTTCAGAGTTATTATTTTTATCTCTAAATTTTGCATGGACTGGGAGCTGATTAAGCACTGTATCTATTATAGCCTCCAGTTCCCCATGGGCTTTGGTTCAGGAAACCCTTATACGATATTTTATGATGAAAGGTGGATGGCTCCACTTATTGTTGGGTCCTCATCACCATTTCGCCTGAGGAATAGGAGCCAGCGCGAGACATTCCAAGGCTTGGTGACCCTGCTTGCCACATCTGAAACACTTGACTTCAGAGCTTGCTGCTGGTTTCACCACTACTGGTGGCTTTCCAGCTGGCCTACAGACCAACAGCCGCTTAGGGGGTTTCTCTTGTGTCAGCCTCCAGTGGGGGTGAATTTCCAAGTCCATACTCACTGTTATCTCGTACCAATTTTGGATCTGGTGAGGCACCTCTCCTGTAGGCGCAAGCTTGCCTAAGGCCCAGATCCAGGGCTTCCTTAAAATAATGGATGAAGAGTTGCTGAGGCCAGCCTTGTAGCTTTCCGGCCACTTTTCTAAACTCCCAACACAAACTCCTTGGGGGAATCTACTGTGCTGCTTTGGACCCTTGATCTCTGCTTCAGTTTCCTCTCAGTTAGCTGTGTCCTCTAATTGGGCCCTTAGAGACTGCACAAACTCAACCACCTTTTTCAACTCAGGGGGTCCTTCGTCATGAAGTTGAGCAATCCACTTGGCTGCTTCCAATTTCATATTATCTGCGATGACCAAGATAATGTCTTGGTCTGACTGTTACTGTGCCCCATATCGATCAATGTGAGCCCAGATCCAATTTAGGAAATAGGTCAGTTTTCCTAGAGTGCCATCAAAGGTAGACAAGAATTGCTGGGGGGGGGGACAACTCTTGGGGGGGGCAGNGGACAACTCTTGGGGGGGGCAGCTGTAGTTGGCACGATCAGTGGTAGGATGGGAGGTGGCATCCACTGGTACTGGATCCATTCTTGGCCTGGGGAAAAGGCCCACCTGGGTGGAACTTGGTCATCAGGCAGCAGTCTGGGAGGCATTGGTGAGGACGGGCAGGACTTGGAAAACTTCCTGTTCTTCCCCTGGTCCCTGGGCTTGAGTGTCCCAAGAGTGTCCCAGCATGCAGCTGGCTGGGCTGCAGCTCCCACAGAGGGGGTCTGAAGCAGGAGGCTGTCCTTTGGTCCTGCCAGTGCCAAGTGAAATGAAGGATTCTTTGCTCTGGACTTCTATACTTCCTGACCCCGGAAATCCAACCCATCTGGATTGAGTGTAGGGATGTCTGGATCCCACACTCAGTAGATTGAATTTCTTGGGTAGTCCAGCAAGTGACTGGCTAATGACAATGGTTAGAGCCTCCATTCCCTGAACTTGTCAGTCTTCAGGGTTCTCGATGATCTCCACTTGAAGGCTGCCACTTGTTCAGGTTTTCCCTGGATGCCTGGGAACCATCATAACTGGCTCTAATTGTGCAGCTAGTCTGGCTGGCAGAGTCTGCCATAAGGCCAGTTCCTTGGGTCTGGCACCGGAGTTCAGCCCCAGCAGCTTCACCTTTGGCCACCACCACAGCTGAAGGAGAGCTGATAGCTCTGCAAACATCCTCTGAAGCAGATTCGGTAACTCCTTCAGGGGTCTCCATTCTCTGCTCCATCTTCCCTGAGTCTTTATACCCCTATTTTATCGGGGTGCATCTCAGAACTCAGGACCCTGGACAGTGGCACCACTTTGTGAGAAGCTGCTGGCTTTAGAAGAAGATTGGGGTTAATATCAGGGTTCCAAATAAACTCTCCATGTGATTCAAAACTCCAGAGGCAAAGTCCATTAACGTGAAAATTTATTAGAGAAGTTATGTTGGCACATCTGGGGAAAAACCAAATCTGAAGTCCAGCGTCTTCTTCCTTTCACATTAAAACTCATACCTTGTCCCATTTTATGACTGCCCAGTCAGGCCGGTCTGGAAATAGCAAAGGACTGGCCCACGGTGCCTCTGCTAGCAAAAATGCTAGCAAAAATGGGGTGCAGATGGAGCATATGCCCCTCCCTCCCTGCAACCGTTTATGGCCTCTGGAATCCTCTGGGAGGCCTTCCAGGCCCAAAACGGAGCCTTCAGAGTGGTCCAGGAGGCCTTCCAGGCCCAAATTGGGGCTTCCAGAGTCTCCAGGAGTCTTCCAGGCCCAAAATAGGGCCTCTGGAGTGCTCCAGGAGGCTGTTCTTGACTCAGAACATTATAAAAGGGAGGAAAAGTAAAATATTTTACCTTTCAGTCTTCCAGGATTCTAGTACTGCAGTCTATGTCAACAATTTTGTAGTTCTAGTCTTCCTATGGAGTCAATTTCTTGATCTGGTGTCTCTTCATAAGGTGATCAAGTAGATCAAGTAAGTATTAAAAAAACCAAAATTACAGAAATGTACACCTCCTTATTTTTATATGTTTATAAAACCATGTCTGTGGAAATGCGGTCACATGCCATGCCCACCATGATCACGCCCCCACCAGCCCTCCAAGGTCAAACCCAATCCTGATGTAGTCCTCAATGAAATCAAGTCTGACACCCTTGCATTAGTCAATCCACCTCATTTCTCAACTACCGACAATTCCAGTCACTCCCCTCCAAATGCCAGCAACTTGTCTTTGATCTCTGGTGAAAGAATGTTGTTGTGGCTATACGCTCTCCCATTCTCACAGCTTGCCCATCCCCCACTGTGGCAGCCCTGAATCTGAATCAAGATGGATCCAGGACTGACGCCTTCTTCACATTTGAAATAAATTTATGAGCAATTAAAACGGATTTCCATTGGATCCCCAATATCAGGAGTCATTGAAGAATCAATCCTACCATGTTTTTAAATGTTTTTCCTTTTTGTTTCACTAATAAAATTTATACAATTTTTTTTAAAAAAAGAATCAGTCCTACCAGAACTAGAACACTGCGTTTCATAAATCACATCTAAAATTTGATGTGAATGATACCTTTGTTGTCATCAAAAGAAATGTGCTCAAAGACTTTCATACCCTACTGAACTTTATTTTCCTAGATGAACAATTTACAGTGGAGGGAAAAAAATGGCTAGACATTTTTAGATGTGCCTGTTGACATACAGGAAGATGGAAGCTGAGAAACCATAATATATTTCAAAGCTACCAACACTCCATGCATTCTGTGTTTCAACAATAATTATCCACCGTCACATAAAAAGAGTTGCATCAGAACACTATATGGCAGGGTGAGAATTCACCGTAGTACCCAGCAAGCAAAACAACTGCAGAGCAAGTACCTATGTGAACAATTTAAGCAGAAGGGTACTCACAAGTTTATTACAAGATACCTGAGCAACATGTTGGAGAGAAAAAGGAAAAAAATACAAGAAAGAAGGCATAACCTGCCATAATGAAAAATATTTCAGAAGCAGTAGAATGCACCTTCTGAAATCTGCAAATAAGCATTGCCCACTGCCTAAAGGCTACTATATGAGGTCAAATCATTTAGTGAAAAGACCGTTTGGAGGTGGAGAAAATTTCTAATGTAATTTACCAGATTGCCTGGATTGCCCCTGTGACTATGTAGGACAAATGGGGAGGAGGCAATTGTTAATATATGATTAATTATATAATAATTACTACATAATTATATTATTATAAGTAGTTCTTGACTTACGACCATAACGAAGCTTACTCATTACAGTGGGGTCATGATGGCTGTTAAATAAAGTGCCCACATGATTGTCTCTTTTATGACCCCCACTCCCATCCGTGGTCTTCCTGTTCTGGTTGTGCAGATCTAAATGTGCTTGTCATTAAGGGAACATGGAATACTTGAGGAGCCTGGGCCTCCAAAGCCCCCCTAAGGCACTGTGTGGTTACTTCCTTGGTCCTGCTTCCAAGCCCCAAATACTTCTCCTGACCCCGTAACATCCATTGTGTACCTTTTGGAGATATCAGGAGCTCAGGTTAGGGAAGGAGGTAGGTTAATCCATTCGTGGGCCAAATGGTCAAATTTTGGAAGCGGCCACCATTCAGGGGCAGCAGCATTAAATTATAGGTGCTCCAAAATGGTTGTTACTTCTGGGATCACACCACACAGACCAGGAGTGGAGTGGCTTGCTCTGGTCCCTTAACACAACCTCTGGACCATTGCTGAGCAGGACAGATAAAAATTGGTGATTTTTTTTAGTCAAAAAAAAATCAGATTTTAAAATTTAAATCAGTTGTTTTTTATTTTTATCAAATTTATTTTAATAAAATGCTTTTGGAGTAAAAATCTATCTAAAATAGTTTTCTATTTAAAGTACATTAATAATATAGTTTATTCAGCATGAAATGGAGCTACGTTATGTAGCATGAGGCTGTATATTCTGCAAGATTTACATTTCTTTAAATTTTTATTGGTTTTGAAAGCAAACATAAACAAACAAAACATAAAAACATCAGGCCATCTTCCATATATGTACATACAGTGTGCTGGTTGGTTTACA
>BHFT01077971.1:0-14355 GCA_004320025.1 Laticauda laticaudata
TTTTTGCCCCTTTTGAGAGTGGATAACAACGGATGGAACATTTTTCTCGTCCGCTGTGTCCTTTTTACAAACTTTTTTCATCAGTCGGCCAGTGTGACAGGGCCTTAAAATTCAACATTGCCTTTCCAGATTAGTGGCAGAGGGAGGAGTATGTAAAAAAAAAGCTTTCAATCTTCAGGACAACAGACAAAATCTACTTTATTTGCTCATCTTATACATTGCTTCAGTCTATAAGTTGAGATATTTCTGAAATCCACTGAATCTTGCTGTGCTGATTTAGAATATGGGCCCATGACTTGATTGAACTTTTAATTTAGTAGATCCCACACCATAATACATTTATGACATTACCTGAGTTTATTTTTAGTAAATGGTATAATAAGCACACCTTCACTTCCTTCAAGTAGATTAGAATGTGATGTAAGTAATAGCTTATACTGAATGAAACCAACATCCATCTCATTGTCCTGAAGGTGCTTTTTCAAGAGGAAACTGGACTTTCTGTTTTTTCTCTGAAGACATTTCGCTTCTCAGCCAAGAAGCTTCTCCATAGGCATCCATCTCATTGGATACTTTCAACTCAGGTTTATAAAAGGTTGCCAAGCTCCTTGAGCTCCTTTGAGTATAAAGAAGGAATTTCAAAACACACATAAAGGCACAGGAAAGACAAGGAAAAGAAACTCTATATTAAACGACACAACTTCTGAAATCCACGTATATTTCAGATGAGCTGAAATCTCCAAATTTTCTTTAGCACCCCATTTTTGAAAAAGGAATTGCCCTTGGCCTTGAGGTGGCATGCAAGCAACCTTCTTGCCACACATAGGTGAGGCCACTACAAAGATATCCTGGATTAAATCCACATTAATTACATCTATTTGCTATGATTATTCTCCATGTATTTAATTCTTGCCCCCAATACAAATTATAAATCATTAGCAACATTACTGTTAAGCACAAAGGAAATCTGGAGGTCCAGGCATTTCAAATAGATATAAATATTTATTGCAAGCTTAATCTCTCTACAAGAATCTGAACTACTAAGGCCCAAGCAAATTGGCGGTAGATAAGAGACACAGGAATTCAAGGTGGACAGGAATTAGATCCATACTTGCCAACTCTAACGCTTTGGGCGGTAGACTACCGCTTTTTAGAGGTTTTGACCGGCTACCGATTTTCTCTTCTGATCTACCAATTATGTAGCAAACCTACCATAAAATGAAATGGAAATCATATTTTCCCTTCATTGTGCGTTGATTCCCTAAAATAAGCTAGTAATTAGAATACTAATAATAATTTCAAGGAACNGCCTTCTAATATGCACACAAGTCATGTATGCACACTGCAGTGGCGCACCAGTCTCTATCATATCTACGTGCGTGCAAGACTTACTGTACACGTGTACGTGTAGCTCATAGAGATGTATACATCCCCCTCCCACACCCTCCCCCCCTCGCGCGCAAGCACGCTTGGGCTTGGTCGCTTCGCTTCCTCGCAAAATCTACCTCTTCAGGATTTCAAAATGTTGGCAAGTATGTAGATCTCTTGTGAATGCAAAGGGACTTATGACACATGATGCATTTGACTCCTCCCTTGGGCTCAGTCTAGACATCTCCTACAGTTATAGGACCTTTATTCTGCTAGATGGGAGTCAGAAAGAGACTGACCAAGCCAGAGAGAGAAGTCAAGTGGGATATTAGTCTGGACTCTTTACACTGGCACAAGAGAGCAAGTTCTGACTCCACCCTATCCCCTTGAATGCCATTGAACTTTATCTAGTCTGGTCCAGGTGCAAACTTCCAGTCTGGGAAGATTACTATGAAACAGGCATTGATCAATAAAGTAGATAATTTGAACTCTTCACATGTGAGTCTGGTTGTTCACACCTGATAATGCAATACATTATTTCTGTTTTTTTTCTTCCTAAAAATGATTGATCAGTAAATATGGTCATTTTTTCTGTGTTCATACTTTTGCCTTCCCTTATATATGAGCCTTCTTGATTTCACTTTCCCTTCTGATTTTTTAGAACTTCTAATAATCTTAACATTAAACATTCATGAAACATGAGCATGGATGAAAATTTAGCTTTGCCTATTTTTTTTATATAAAATTCATTATTTATATGCAACTTGCTAAATATTGGACAGGAGTTAAATAATGGGGAAACTTGAATCATGAACTTGTTATTTTCTTGAATGTATTCTTTTTTTTGGTGCCTTATGAAAATTGCATTTGAAATGGATGGGAATTTCAAAAGCAATCTGCAATGTGACAAGCCCTGTAAAGGGAAAAGCTGAAAAAATAAACTGCTAAAAAAGTAAGTAAATATAAGAGTTAAGACTACCATCAGTACCACCAGGACTGAATTAACAAGAGCTAAAAATGCTGGAAAAATAAAAAGACATCACCCAGAGCTAAAAAGAAAGCAGTGTATATGTCAAGTGAGGTTTATTATGGAGATCATTCCAATAATCAGGGAGGGTGAACAGGACCTCTTTCTCATACCCTCTCCCACAGGCCTCACAAAAAGGCCATCACTTTACTGATGACTGTTAAGAAAAGTGGTATATAAAGGATAAATGATTGGTTTTATTTTTGAAATTAGAAATAAATTGGAAGCCTGTTTCAGTAAATTATGTTAATAATTCATTGTCTGTTGAACACATATGGAAGCATATCTAGAACATTCATCAGTAACTATCAAAAAATGAACTTGTGGTTGGCTGGGCGTGGCTATGTGGTCATGTGATTGGGTGGGTGTGGCTAATTCAACATCACTTTTATGCCTTAGTTACCTAAAAAAAGATATATACCAAAAAGTTGTTTATTATTTCATGCATTTAATACTTAAATAAAGGACTGGGTGAAACCAGGCTTAATAGCAGTGGCTCTGAGAGGGATCTTGGAGTCTTCGTGGAGTTTCTGGTGAGTTACATGATTCTTATTATTTGGAAAGTAATCCCCTCAGAGGCTAGTGGCTATGTTATCTGATTTTCTCAAAAGCTGTCCTTCACAAATGCTGAGTAGATTGTTTATCTAGCTTGCAATACTTTTATGAGGTGTGAAATGCTCTTGGCTGAACACCCAGAAGTTCAATTAAACCTATTAAGAGCTTTCCCTTGCTGCTTTCTCAGGTTATTGGAGGTTCTCCAATCCCCACAGAGTCTCAGCTGGGGCCTCCCCTGAGCCCCTGTGAGCTCCCAGCAGCCATTCCTGCCTACCTCTATCATCTCTATCTCATCTCTGTCTCTATCTTATCAATATTTCCATATTTATCTCTATTATCTTTATCATCTGTAATCTCTATCTGTTTATCTATATCTTTCTGATGCAGCAGTTGTAGAAAGGTGAATAAATTATTTTAAAGAATTAATGGCTTTTAAAAAGAGTTTAATGTGATCCACAAACTCTTTCAAAAAGTTTAAGTAGATATGTGATCTTAATCTCCATCAATTAATATGCAATAATAGAACAATTTTTCCAAATCCTTTAGTAGAATTTATCTTACTGATTCATTTCCCAATTTATCAGAAAGACCTTCATGAAAGTGGTCATTCATGACAGGATCATTCCAAAGATGATATCTGAGTTTCTGCAATTGGAAATCAGATATGTACATGTGAACTTGACAATATTCTTGCTTTATCTTATGAATCTCCTGATTTGTAGTTGCTGCTCTGATTAAATCATCAAAAGCAGCTCTACATTTTTGCATGAATTTCTAGAAATTATCTAATCATGTAACACTGCTGTCAATGAGTAGGATAATCTATTTAACTGTCCTTCTTTCATTAGACTAAGAACAAAGACAACCGGAGTCCAATTTGTAGGAAATGTTGCTGGTTGGCTCACCATAAACTATTCACACAGCAATTCTGATGCTGACAACTACATTGATACAATGAGTCAAGACAAACACAAACCTCTACGATAGACTTCTAGGACAACAAAATAATATTGGTTGTGTAGCAACCTTGTCCCGCATGCTGGGATGGCTATATTGTGGCATTTTGCAGGCTTGTTAGCTATGGATCTAACTGCTTTTAATACTTCAACAATACTTGGTACAGATTCCATTGTGCTTTTAGGATCAGTAGCCATATTATAGATTTTGAAGACAAAGTATGATGTCTCTCTGGTGAAAGTGTTGGATGCTTTCCAGAATGATGTCAGTTTTTTTGTTGTCAGAGTTGAAAATCAGGCATGGCAGGGTTCCAGGAGTACTTTTTATTGTTGTGGGTTAAAATATCAGACTCTTGAAATCTTTTCAGAGTTCCTCTCTATCCCATCTTATACCAAACAAAATTGAGGTAGGATTATTTTGAGTTTCTTTCTCACGTTCTCCACTTTCTCAAAACTGAGTTACCTTTTCTCTACACTTAATGGCTCATTGCTCTCTTCAAAGTCAAATCTACATTCTGCAACGAAGTCTGAAAATGACCCTGTTTAATTGGAAAAGCAGTTCATTGGATGACTAGATAGTGTGTCTCTTAATGGTCAACTATTGCAGAATTCTAACTAATGTATCTTGTATTATTGGAGCATCTTTATTGGAACCAGATCAAGCAGGATGTAACACACACACAAAATTGCACTGAAAAAAAAAGTCCAGAATTCTGGGATTGAACTAAGACAAACGCCAGCAATCTCTGAAAAAAACACAGCTGTCACAAAAGAGGGAGTTAGGGAAACAGTGCTATCCCTCAGGGCACGGGCGCTGCTGTTGTGCCAAATGCCAGTTGTCTTCAAACCGAGGCTGAAGCCATAAAGTATGAAATATAATGAATAAAAGTTGATAATCACCCATGTGGAGCTGTCAACCAATGAAACAAATAATAATTGGCAGCTGGTATTTAGGTGCTAGGAGATACAGAAATTGTTTCTTTCAATATGTGAAGAACTTACTTTTTTATCTTTTTCTTGTTAGGTGAATTTCATGGACCCTTTGTTGTCCCAAAATACAATTGATTTATGACAGAAGCTGATACCAAATCCTTGGCACAGTACTGAAGCAATGCAAACATAAGTATACAATCTATCTACTGACTTGATTTTACATTTCTAATCCCTACTAATTGAAATAATTAAATGTTACCTTGCAACTTTCCCACTAAATACAGCATTTCATGATAGGAATGGGAGTTTTAAAGGAAATTAGGCAACCTGTGGCCTATTGGATGATCATTTCAGAAATATTTCCTTACCTAAACTGAGAAACAGAATGACCTGGGTGGGTAAAAAAGCAGTGGGAATAGGAATGATTAGGAGTAGGTGTGGCAGGATCAAAGTCCAGGGCAGGAGCACCAGACAAAATCTCTCACTAGAACCAGCATGTACACAAGCCACATATCCCCAAGCCCCACCAAGGACCAATTACCCTATAAAAAAGTATTTGCACCCATCTTGTCTGCAGCCTACCCCCAAGAACAGACATCTTTAATAAATCTCCTTTTCTCACAGTATATCTAGGGTTCATTTTGATTTGTTCTTTCATAACCTCAGCTTGACTTGGAGCCCCAAATTATCCTTATAACAGGAACTAGCAAAGAGTGTTAGAAAGAAAGATCATGTGACTGTAGAGGTGCAGTAGCACAGCACTGATTTGGTCGCATCTTGGTTGCCATATCATTGAGATATATTGTTTCAAAAAAAATGTTGCCTTATTATGTATTTCAATGACTCTCAGAAAGGGTGCTAATGATCAGATGACTGCAAGGGATATAAATCCTTCCATTCTCCATGAAGAAGCTTCTTAAATGAGATGTGAAGCGTCTTTAAGGAAAAACAAAGAAAGTCCAGTTGCCTCTTGAAAAAGCACCTTTGGGACAACCATGACCTGGATGACTGAGAATCTTGCTAGATACCTATCATTTACTGTTTTGTCCAGTTGAAACAAACAGTCACAAGCATTTTAGCAGTATAAAGATCAAACTGTATGAAGTCTGAACAGATTGGTTACCCTTAAGAATTTATGCATTTAAAAAAAACCCACTAAGCATAACATTTGATACAGTACCATTGTGTTTTTTAAAACCTGTCACCAAAAACAAAAGAATCCAGTTTGGAGTGTTCATTTGTTTATTTTCTTTCTTTCTTCTCAGCAATAAATGAACAGCTTATGAATCCCTCAGCACTTTCTGCTGGCATGAGTGAAAGAAAATATTTGTTCATTTTTATGAATCTCAGCCTCTTGATATTCATAGCAAATAGTACCAATGGCCCTTCCATCTCTTGACAGTCCTGGTAAACAGACAAGCCTTTCAGTAAATGAGGATCATCCTAGCAGAAAGCATCAGGTTACAAATATTCAAGGGCACAGAGCTAAGCTGTTGCATTGAAAGGACTGAAGTGCTCTCTCTCACACACATAAAAAGCCTTAATTCTAGAGCGACAGTATTAATCTGGTAGGGTATAAATGATCAGCAGGCACAGTATTTGACCCACAACCCCTAGTTAAGGGGACAAATAATCTGAAATGACTTTTAACAAAAGTTACATCTCTTGCTCTGTCAATTATCATCTGAATATATATTATTGCATAGAGGAATTTCCAGTACCATAAAATAAGTATACAGTGATTAGAAAGCTAAGGCCCTGCTTTCATTAAAGTTGAGAGCCAACCTCTCTCTTTTTTCTATTCTAACAGCTTTATTTATAATTATTACAATGGCCTTATTTCATTCTAAAATAATTTTTTGGTATTTATTGATATTATTTATTCATTAGATTTCTTTCTGTTTTTTTCACAGCCATAACTGAAATATATGCATAAATTGGCACCTTATGTATGGATTGAAAAAATAATTCCACCATGAATCCATAGAAATGAATTCTGCATGTTTGGTTTAGTGGTGAATCAATAATAGGATAAATACAAAGTACAATGATATCTGGCTTTTTCCCCAGGAATTCCACTTTTTCCTAAATTTTCTGACATGGTGAAGCTAAACAAAACCCAGCTTCACTTGCAGAAGTACTCAGTACCTTTGGGGATGTTTGATTGTACAGCAGCATCTACCTTTTAAATTTCATTATAAGCATTTTTATGATGCTTTGGTTATTTTGATCCTAAACATTTGAATATTAGGGTAAAAAAGAAGTGAAGTTTTACATTTTATCCTGGCAATCAAGCCTGACCTTTGCCTATAACAGTATTGGTTTCTTTTGATTTTGATTACTTTTTCTTTCTACAACTTTTATCTAAACATATTGTTTTGAGAGCATTTCCTTTCATAGGCTCAAGTTCTCTGTATTCTCCTTTGCCATTTTGAGTTTTCTAAATTCCTTATACAGTTTTTGTAATTATCAGAATGGAGATAACCAGATTAACCAGATAACCAGATTCATTTGTTTGTTCTGCAAATAATCCAAGTATGACTGCTGTCACCAAAATCCCTGACTGAATCTTTCTAGCTAACATTTAAAAAATGGTGATCTTGATCTTGTATATTCCAACCCAATTCTATTATTCTGATGCTTGCAGGGGGAAATTATTCAAATTGAATTTTAGATTATTTACATTTTAATGTATTTTTGAATTCTAAACAGGGGTAAATTCTCATAATAAGTTGTTAAAATAATCCATCTTAATAACTAGCTGCCCAGATTCATTTGGCTAAGTAGGGTGGCTATAGAAATTGAATGAACAAACAATGGTTTGGAATTGTTCTACTTTAATACATTTTATTTCAGTAGATCCTTTTCTGTGGTAATAATATCATTTAACATTTGTTAATGCTTGTGTGCTGCAACAGAACATGTTGGACAATCTAGATCACAGCTTAGAGTCCTACATTTTATTACTAAACCATAATTAAACATTGCTCCAAAACATAGGTATTATTCCATAAGAATAGATAAATCATTTACATAATTAAAGATTTATTTGCCAAGTGGTAGGATTTCATCATTTGCAGAGTGCTGCTGCAAGTTAGTAATGTACAAAATAACTTCAACTTAAAATCAGTTGTACAAATATGGCTTACAGCTAGAATGCTAAGTGCACATCGAAAAGAATGTAGACTTGTGGCTAAATTGTTGAAGTTAGGGAATTCCAGGTTCAATCCACTCTTAGGCCAAACTCCACTGGCTGAGTTTGGCCAATGACTCACTATCTCCTCAATATCCTCCAAGAGTAATTCTGGGAAGCATTGGAAGAGGGCATTTCATCTACATTATTTTGATTTTATGGAGGAAAAGCTGATTGGAAATTTAATGAAGCAATAAAAATATTATTGAAGCAGTTCACTGCATGGAAGGAACAAAAACAGTATTCATCCACACCCATACTATGGATCAGGGATACCTTCCCCAAAGCCTTCCATACAGTAACTCCTGCAGTGAATCTACTCTAGCATCCAGTCTAGAATTTATGACACTCATAATCTCATGAAACTATGTTCCCATCAAAACTAAGCTAGTATAAACCTATCACTGCCTGCATGGAAAGAGTATGAGTCATTACATGCAGGGATGCATGGGCAGATTAGACTATATTATAAGCAGAAGGATAATACTATAGAAAGAATGGGTGCTCAACAAAAGGGAAAAAGACAGAGATGTTATTCAGCAGGTTCTGATCAGTTCTAGAGAACCGGTAGCGGAAATTTTGAGTAGTTTGGAGAACCAGCAAATGCCACCTCTGACTGGAGATTTTACAGTATCCTTCCCCTGCCATATCCACCAAGCCACGCCCTCAGAACCGGTAGTAAAAATTTTTGAATCCCACCACAGGAAGAGCTTCCAGTGGTGCATGGGAGTGAGAATAGTTGCATCTCAGTAAGGAAGAAATATTCCATTTTTGTGCATTTATTATACTGTAGATGAAGACATGTTTGTTTATTTATTTAGACAATTTATATCCTGCTCTTCAGGAGTTAGCCATTCAGAGTGGCTAATATTAATTTAAGGCAATAAAACAGTGATAAACCAGTGACTGTGACAACGCTTTTCATTGGACCCAGTTACAAAGAAGCATTACTAATGTTGCTTTGGAATACCCAATATTTCTTTTAAAATTACCTGAAATATTCTCATTTATGCAATGACAGCACACTGTCTATTATTATTTCTCCAAAAAATTGAAAGAAAGGAAGAAGAGACTGCACCCATGGTTTGCTATCTTTAACAACAAAACATTTTTGTTGAGAGGCTACTGTGTGCTTTATTTCCAGATACAGGGGTATTTACTTCCATCTGGTTCCCCTATTTATTAGCTTCTCCAAGTGTGGGAGGATATAATTTACTAATCCAGATGAATAATTCCACTCATATGTACCATATACTCCTACACAAGAACATCTGGTTACTCCCACTGGAGAACAAACTGGGGAGGTCGAGATGATTATTTACTTCTTCTGTTTGTGACTGCTTTCCAAATGTCTCAAAGACTCCTCTCAGTCCTATTGTCTGGGGACTTAACTCAGGATATGAATGAAGTCAGAGAATGGGAAATGCAGTCTGGAACAATATCCCAAAACAAGGTTATTTGCCCCAAATGTATGCAGTACTGGAGGAGATGTGATAGAAGTCTATGCAACAATGTACCAAGCAGCAAAAGTGTCTAGTGAGCATTTTTTTCTGCTTGTTATTGTTGTTGGGTGGACTTTTTAGACTTCAGAAATATTGAATAGTGGGAGATTCAGGACACTCAATAGGTACTTCTTCCCAGAGTTAAACCATATAGATTATTATGGGTTAACCTCAGTTTGGACACTTTTAAAGACAGAAGGAACAAATGGAAGATTGACCACAAATATTGGTATTTATATATTTACACTGTGTGTATACTTTGGAAAAGATTTGGAAAAAGTGTCAGATTTAATGTTCTTCACTGGAGAGCCTGTTTTTTTTTTCAGGTTTCCAGGTGAACCTGACAAAAAAGATGCTGCTGCTTTAAAAGATATCCATGGGGCAATTTCTTGAAGCAACACTTTTTGTGTGTGAAAAGTCTGAAGCACACTATCCTCTCAGGATCACGTGGTCCCACAAATAATGTGGTTTTATGACATGCAGAGTTTTACGGGTGATACCCAGGACTTTGGAAATCTATTGGGAGCTCATGGAGTTGATGTCAGCTGAAACCAATGCCATATATATCTAAAATTACTTTTACTTGATCAGCTATAGCAGGGGTATCAAACTCGTGCCCAGGGCCAGATGCATCACAAGCTGGCCCCACCCTCACCCGGTTTAGCAAAGGGGAAATAAGTCCTGATAAGTCATTGACACTGCCTTGATTATGTGAGTTTGACACCCCTGAGCTATATTTACAGAATCCTGAATGTGCTTCCCTCTTCCCTCAGATGATCATCTTGTAAAGTTCTTCCGGTAAAGGGAGGAGGTCACTTTAGATGTTTTCTCTAATTAGTTTCTTGGAATGGATTTAAGCCACACTTGTCTGATTGTTGCCTTGGAAATGGATCTTCTCATTGTCTTGCAAGATCATTTTTATGCCCTCTGATAGGAAGTGATATATGGGCATAAGGAGAAATGCCCACAACTATCATGCATTCTGGACCAACTGATCTTCCGAATGATTTTCATAGATAACCAACATAGAGAATGTTGCAATATAAATGTCAGGAGATGACTATTGTATGTGAGTTCCCCCTTCCCATTTTCCCAATTCAGGACTGCTGCAACTATCCAAGATGGAGAATGCAAGGACCTCTGGTCACATCTACCATCCGATATTCCAGCATGAGTTGTGAAACTCAGATTATTGCTCCATCCAGATATTATTCATGTTTCAGTATCTTGAGTATTGATTAAACTATTGACAGTTTACAAGATGGAGAGTGGGAAGCACAAATGTATCCTTTAGCCTGCAAAGGAGCAAATTTTTTACATGGGAGCAAATTTTTCCTTCCAAAATTTCTGCCAGCTCAAAGCTCCCCGCAGCTGCTCTTTCACATGCCTAAGGGTCTGCACTGAACTGTTGTGATTCTTCCCATCTGAAAACACAAACATCAGCTGGGACCAATTCAGACTAAGCAGATGGATAATAATTTTATGCATCCAAATTGTTACCAGTTGTTCCACATTTTTTTTTACTTTTACAAAAAAAGAAAAGAAAAAAGAAAAAGGAAATATTGCCTAATTGGTGATAAAAGGGGGCTCTTTTTTCCTTCATATCTTTGGTCTCATGCTCTGCTTCTGAGTCTTGCTTGGCCTTGTTGGCCATTTCCTTGTCATCAACACAATTAATGATGGATTCCTTATTTGTGGTATTAGAAGGGGTTGCAGCAAGTGCCAAAATCCTTTGGAAGATGATCATTCTGCATCAGTCTAATAGCATAACAAGATGTGTAACAGCTGTAGCACCGATACTTTGGCAAGTCAGGCTATAATTCTGGAAGACAGCAAAATTTCTGCTCACACACTATGGACAACTTATGCCTAAACATGGGCAATCTTTCAAGCCCTGTGGGTCATCTTACTTGCTCAACTGAATCCAAGAAATCCATACAAGCACACACACATGCACACATTCAGCTGCATTCTCTCAGACACAAATATTATATATATCTGCAGATGGACTGCTGGCAAATTCACATGATCCTGATGCAAACTCCTCCCAGTATCATGGGCAATATCACTGATCTCAACCTATGAAAGGTAGCAGGAATCAATTGTTCTAATTTTGAGGAAGAAGCAAGCAATTAGTTGTCCCCAATTGTCTCCTCCATAGTATCTCAACTATGATGAGATAGTAACACCATTGAGAATATTTTCTGATCCTCCCCTCTCCAGTTTGTTGGGTACCCCTATTGAGAAATCTTATAGGGCTTTAAGGACTACTGAGAAAAGTATTTTTTTCTAAGGGCTGATTTCAACATTACTACTTTATTCCAGTGATCCCAGGAAGAAATCCAAGGAAAGGTTGTCAAAAGTCAGTGAAATGGTTAATCTGTCAAACAGAATAGATGGCTAAAGCAAAACTGCTTTAGATTTCCACATTTCTTTCGGAAAATTCTTATTTTCCACCTCACTTGATACAAGCAAACACTTGTAGGCTGGAGACATTGTGGTCCATGTAGAAAGGAATGTTGGATTTCTGCCATCTGTTTGCAGATCTTCACTTTGAAATGTGGGCACAATACCATCGGCTGTCAAGTTGTGTTAAAAATTTAAGCAAAGACAAAAACATAGGATAATATTTACCAGATGACACTTGTATGTAATCCTTTTGGAATTTTGGGAGTAACCAACTTTCATAGATTTTGAAATAAGCCATGTATCTTTTTCTTTTCACCCATTTTCTCTTATTAGAAGGGAAAGAAAACAATATATTAATTAAAAAAATTAAGCATTTATATGGCCAAATAATGAACTCAAGATAGCCTGCAGAAGCATCAGATATATAGATTTTTAAAAAAATTATTGGCCATATAAAAAGTATTTTTTCTTTAAAAAAAATAGGCAATATGTTTCATTCAACTCAGTAATATATTAATATAACTGGGATGGAAAAATATAATACTATTTTTTAAATAACAAATTGGCAAATGCAGTGTATTATTTCATGTGTAATATGTTCATTTTAATACTAGATTTTGGTGAGCTTATTAATTTTTTGAAGAGGAATATATTCTGTGGCATTCTTGTAAGAATTCTCTTTAATAGCAACACATATTGGAAATGAAAACAGGACAAGCCCCAAATAAGGCCTGATTTCTATATATTAGGAACACTCTTTGAGTATATAGGGTTTTAAAAAAATAAATGCAAAGAAAATGAAATTAAAGATATTTAGAGAAGCTCCCCTGAGCACTCACTTTCTGTGAATTTGCAGGCACAGTTCTAGGGTTACTTGGAAGAGAGGAAGAAGGTTGTGAATGTGGACAATGCACTGATGCTACCCAATCATTGCTCCGAGGGAATCCTGTGCAGCTTCATCTTTGCTTGGGGATGAACAAAGCCATTGATTCATGGCATCTAGGCAATTGAATGCTGCAGTTATCTCAAGTGTAGAGAAGAGAGAAATGGAGGGACCATATCTTGAATGCTGACATCAAGGCCTGGTCAGGCACGCCAATCTGATCTCCTTTTCTCTAATTGTGTAAAGACCTAAGACTTTTAGCATTATAGACAGGGGTCTTCAAACTTGACAGCTTTAAGACTTGTAGACTTCAACTCCCAGAATTTCTTCTCCAGTCATGTTAGCTCAGGAATTCTGGGAATTGAAGTTCACAAGTCTTAAAGCTGTCAAGTTTGAAGACCCTTGCTATAGAGTATAGTGGTAAGATTGCAAGAGAGAGAAGGAATCTTCTATGGGCTTCAAACAACTACACAGCTCTCGTACTTACAGAAGAGCTGTTTTGAATGGATACTACAATTTTGGTTGCCATAGGTGTCAAGTTTCCTTTGAACTCAACATATTTGGTACTGGTCATGGAACTACATTCTCCAAGTGTTTTAGAATTTAATTGCTTGGAATTTTGGGATTTGCAATCTCAACCCCCTTGATGCCAGGCTGAGGGTGGGTGCTTACCAGATTATTTCCCAGTATGACAAATGCATTTCCAGAAATTTGAAGTCCACAGGTTGTACAGTTACCATAGCTGCCCACCCCTGATCTATTCCTTCTCTTGGAGGCTGAAAGGATGAAAAGGCAAGTCATTGTAGTCAATTGTTGGATTCTATGAGGCATGATGTAAGGCCAGACTTGAATTCATGAATACATGCATACATGTGTAAATAGACAGAAATATGCCTTCAATCTCTTGCAACTGTATAAATAGTTATCATTGTAACATTGTTCCCAGTATTTGATCCCATCTATCCGACTTCTCAGGTATTCTTCTATTTCTTGAGCTTCATGCGTCTTTTTGCCTTCCTTATTCAGATCACATATCCCAAATGATTTTCAGTTTCTGACCCTTGCTTCAAGGGATTAGTCGATTTTTATTTGGCCCAAGACCAATTAATCGGTCCCACTTCCAGCACTCTTCACAACAATTTTCAAAATCTATAATTTAAAATCATCTCCGAAACTGCTGAGTTAATCTTGCCCAGGTTTATATTCCTCCCTGGAATTACCCACTTCTTTACTTCTCCAGAATATGGTTCTCTTTCATTTTTAGCTCCAGAAAGTAAAACTATCTACCTCCTTCACAGTGAATCTCACTATGCATTCAATACACATGCAGATGGACATTGTTGTCACCTTATTAACTTGTAAATTTGGATTTTTCACTTTTATTTTTGTTTTCTTAATGAAATTTTAAAGTCTTACCTTTAGTTAATCAAGTGATACATACTCTGTTTGATGTAAAGCCCCTGTCACACTGCAGCAATGGATGGAAAGAGGATGTAAAACAGAGAAAAACACTTACCATCCGTTGGTTA
>BHFT01077972.1:0-14826 GCA_004320025.1 Laticauda laticaudata
AGTACACAACGGATGCATCGTGTTTTCCAATGGATGGCAAGCTTTTTTGTCTGTTTTACATCCTCTTTGCATCCGTTTGTTCAGTGTGACGTGGGCTTAAGTGACATCGAATGTGTCAACATTCAGTCCTGCTGTGCCGACTTAAGCGCTCTTAATAATTGAACAATGGGTGGTAGGGTCTACTTGCCTTGGTGAAAAGGCCATGACTGAGGGTTAAAGGGCAATCTATGCCTGTAGGAAGCCTCAGTTTGAATTTCTAGCATCTCTAATAGTAGTAAGTGCTCTTGGAATTGTGGGAGATTTGCCCACCATATTTAGTCTCTTGGCATACTGTTGTCAGATGGACTGATTTTCTGCTGTATCTTCTAGCTGAGGGAAGAACTGAATATGAAGTTTGTTTAAAGTAAGAATCTAACAGACACATGTTTTATTGCTTGTGTGTGTGTGTGTGTTTGCTGTTTTTACTTGGAAAGAAAAAGGCTGCCAGACCTGGTATCAAACATATTACCAATCCAAATTGATGTGCCAGTGTTGTTTGAATGTTTACCATCAACTCCTAGTTGTAGAAACATAGACTCACAGGGCTGAGTGGGACTCTGAAGGTCTTCTAGTCCAACCCCCTGCTCAGGACAGGAGTCCTTATATCATCCTGGACAAGGGGTTGTCAAAGCTTTTCTTGAAAATCTCCAGTGACTGAGCAAACACAACTCTGGAAGGCAAACCCTGATTAATTATTCCTACTATCAGGAAATTCCTCCTTAGTTCCAGGTTGAATCTCCCTCTAATGAGCTCCCACCCATTGCCTCTTGTCCTGCCCTCAAGTGCTATGGAGAATAAATTGATGCCCTCTTCCCTGTGATTGCCCTTCAAATACCAGAAGACTTCAAATTCTAGAAGAATACTCTACCTGACTCTGGTTTCTTCCCCAAACCCCAAAAACTTTAACCTTAGACTGCCTACTATTGACCTCGCCCCCTTTCTAAGAGGCCTGTAGGGGGCATGCATAAGCGCACCAACATGTCTAACGTCCCTGTCCTATTGTTTATTTGTATTTTTCTTATAAGTATCCATCTCATGTATTAATAACTATATTTATTCTTATGCCTGTATCTTGTAAGCAATTGACAAATCAAATAAATACTAAATATTGCTATCGTGTCTCCCCTGAGCCTTCTCTTCATCAGGATAAACATACCTAGTTCAGCCGAATGAAGAGAAAGGTCAGTATTCTAATACTTCTTGTGATTTGCCTTCATGGCTATACTGCACAAATACAGATAGTCCTTGACCTATGACCACAATTCTGTAACTAAGCAAGACAGTTGTGAAAAGAGTTTTGCCCCATTCCTCCCACAGTTATTAAGTGAATCATTACGGTTAAGGTAGTAACGCAATTATTAAGTGAATCGGGCTTCCCCATTGACTTTGCTTGTCAGAAGGTTGCAAAAGGTGATCACATGACTCCAGGATACTGCAACTGTCACAAATCCAAATCAGTTGCCAAGCATCTAAATTTAGATCACAGGAACATGGAGATGCTTCAATGGTCATATGTGTGAAAAATAGTCATAAGTTGGGTTTTTTTTTCAGTGCCATTGTAACTTTGAATGATCACTAAATGTAATCAGTGGTGGGATTGACAACCAGTTCTGTGAGCAAGCATGCAGGGTCCATTTGAAAGAGCTCTAAAACTTACCTTCTACTGCAGCCCTGGTGAGTAAAACAGCTGAGACGTGGCAATCTGCTCTGCCATCAGCTGGGCTTCAAACAAAGGAAATATAGGACAGATTAGTACAGGGGCAGGTGGGCGGAGGCAACTGATTGTTGGAACTACCAGTTTGCCCGAACTGAATCGGCTGAATCCCACCCCTGGTTGTAATTCAAGGACTACCTGTATAACCTTTAGAATACATTATATCTGTCAGAGATCTTTGACAGAAAAATGTAACAGCCTTGCAAATTTTAGACTCAAATGCAGCTGCTTTTTGCTTTGCAACAATACTGAGATTATTTGTTGCATTATTTAATGTTAAATAAGTTTTATTAAATATTGCTTAACCCTCAGGCACGTTTTGAGATTCACTTTTTTCAACTCTTTTTCATTACGGAACTGTTTATAAATAGTGCAAGAATTGATAGGTGCAATCATTTTAATTTCAACTTCAAACATTTTAATCATTTTTAAAAAAAACATATTTTGGTACAAGCACATCATCAAAGGAGACCAAGGAAAAGACAGAAAATACACCACTATCTCTTCAACCTTTGTAATAGAGGACTATCCTTTGTTATGTAACATATCTGGTCACTTTAAAACAACATAAACATTTCTCTCGTCTGTCTTCATTCTTCTGAAATGATGAAGTAGTCATCTTTTTTTTTTAAAAGGGACACATTCTTAGTTATAGAATATGCATTTTACTTTTTGAGATTTTAAATCCTAACCCTAAAAAGTGCTGGGAAAGATGCAAGGAAGAACAGGTGGATGACCCAGAGCAAAGTGAATAGACTCTATTATTGCGGTGATGGCTGCATTAGAAGGACCCTTGAAAGTTGAAATCTTTCTGGAGAAAATGTATCCAGGTGGTCACTATGAATAAATGCAATCTTGATATCACATAAGGAGCCCTGGTGGTGTACTGGTTATAATGCAGTGTTACAGACAAACTCTGCCCATAGCCTAGAGTTCAATCCTGCTGGGTTCCAAAGTTGACTCAGCTGTACCTCTTTCTGAAACAGGTAAAATGAAGACCCAGATTGTTGGAAGCAATATGCAAATAATGCTGATCTTATAAATCGCCCAGAGAGTGCTGTAAGGGGACGGATGTGAGTCTAAATGCTGTTGCTATAATTCAGGCTGTCAAACTCCCGGCCCATGGGCCAGATGCATCACATTGGCCACTCCCATGTCTGGTTTAGCGAAGGGGGAAAAGTCCGTGTACGTCACATGCAGTGGTGGAATTCAAATTTTTTACTACCGGTTCTGTGGGCATGGCTTGGTGGGCGTGGCAGAGGAAGGATACTGTAAAATCTCCAGTAAGAGGTGGTTTTTGCCGGTTCTCCGAACTACTCAAAATTTCTGCTACCGGTTCTCCAGAACTGGTCAGAACCTGCTGAATACCACCTCTGGTCATGTGACACCGCTGTGATGATGTGAGTTTGACGCCCCTGCTATAATTTATCAAACCTGTAAAAAGATTTTTATCTGAAATCAAACACAGATAATTTCCTCCATCAAGGATAAAAATATTCAGCAACACTGATTCTCCTCTGTAAGTTTCTTCCCACAAAATGCTTATGGAACCTTTCTCTTCACTTTGAAGAAATACGAAATTGACCCTAAGGCAAATTTTGAACAAAAAGTGTGATCTAATAAATCTTTCTTTCCTTCTCAGACAAATAGATCAGATAAATAGGAGAAATGTCAAAACAAATAATAATTAAAGAATATGACAAATGCATGGCCAATTTTGACCGATTGCACATTGAAAAGGCTAATACAGTTTCTCATACTATTTATTCAGAATCAAACAAAACCAAAACATATTTCTGATATATAGCAAGAAACTTAATTAAATTATATTCCTATTTTGTAAAGGGCAAAGGATTTATTAATCTATCCAAAAAAGGAAACACAAATGATTTCTGTGTCACGTGTACTCATGGCTCTTGCTATTCTTTCGAGGAATTCATGATGTTGAAGTACAAATGTGAAATGACAAAAGAATTTTAAAATCCACCTTAGGTCTGGGAAGCTCAAAGTTTAATACACACAGCCCATGGTCAGGCTGAGCAGAGAGTAAAACTTACTACATTTTCTGTTATGTTTTTCCCTTGTTGCATAATTTGCAATTTATAGAAAATGATCATGTTGGTAAAATTGTGGGCAGTGAAGCCCTACTGATTATTTGGGTGGGACTTTGGAAGAGCTTAAGGAAGGGCTGATCTCAAGAACCAAACATTGCTTTAGGCCCAATTGCAAATGTCTTGTTTTATTACAGCTATACATTTTTAACTTGACAGAATGTGTGCTATGGATGAAGACAGGATGAGACAATATAAACAATATTATAGTCTCATAATAATGAAGACAAGGTGACATGATGCACATTGGCAATGATTAAATTACATATAACATATAATAATGTTAATACAGCAGCTGCACATTAGGAATGGCTGAACCATTCTGTGACGCCACCTTTAACAACATCAAATAACATTTGCCTATCCCACTCAGGTCCTTTGGAAAATTTGATAGGCAAATAAAAATGCCAAATCCAGTCTAAACATCTGGCTAACTGTGCAACAAATCATAATAATCATAAGCATTACATGGTCAATTGCTAAAATGATCAGGGAGAAAGTGGAAATTCTAAGTCGTACACTCAGCTTGTGCAATAAGATTTTAAAACTGATTTTAAACAACTATATAACACAATAACCATGATGATTTACTGGAACTTTCATAAAAAATATGTGTCAGTACTAAAAAATTGGTAGGAACTTATAGTTGAAAAAGTATTTGAGAATAAGCAAATTAAAATATTGTCGGATTTCCAAATGCAAACTGCTAAAGTCTTTAAATATGGTTGAAAATGAGAAAGAGTGTATAATCGATGTGGCAGGAGATAATAGACTAGAAGACAAAGAACTGGTGAAGATCATAAAGAATTGGTGAAGATCACAAATTCAAGATCTGAACACTGAAGTTGAAAGATTGTGGCATGAACCAGCTGTGGTGGTTCCATCAGCACACTGGATGCTGTTCTATATGTAAATGGTTGAATCCTAGACTACAGTTCTGATTGGTCCAGATAAGTAAGAAGTGGATTGGTTCGATTCGGTTCACTAGGAACCAATCCAAAGACTGCTGGAAAGGCGCGCAATTTCAAAGGAATGCCCATAGGCTGAAAGCAGGCAGGCCGCCTGTATAAGCTGGACCTCGGCGCAGCCAAAGTGTTCCTATTCTGACTACTGTTTGAAATAAAGCCTTTTGTTGTCTGGTAGACGCTCGGTCTAGACGCTCGTGGTGTTTTCCGAATAAAACACTGAGCAAGCGACGAAAGGTGGGATGCGTCTGAACGCGAACCCTGCCACGCGGTGAAATAAGAAAGCCAGACCGCCAGACAGAGATGTGCATGGAGCAACGACACCGCTCCGCACCCTTCAACTCCTAGCGATAGATTGGGAGTCATATACCAGATCAGCTTCCAAATTGTAATCTGGAGAGCTGAAGGAAGAACATCTCGAACGACGCACGCGAGCTGTATTCTCACCCATTGCGGACCAACGGTGTTCAAAATGGCAAGCCCCTTGCGAAGCCCCCGATGGAACGTTAAGCAACTCCGTGGCAGAACTACAAAGAATCCTCAAGCACACTAGTACGCTCGGTAGTGTCAAAGTTAATAGAAGGCAAGCATGAATTCTACCGCAGAGACGAGACGAGAGGGGGAGAACCGTTCGCGCGATTTCGTGGGTGCTCTAAGGCAAATAGGGGGTGAGTAGTGACTTCCTGTAACCAATTGACGAAGCGATGAGGGATCGCGTGGTGTATTGGGCGCTTAGAGACATTACAGCCAAAGTAAGCTATAAACAAAGCCCAATGTCACGTGACTGAAGCAATCGCGGAAGCCATGGGCCCGCCAAAGCGCAAAGAAATCGGCGGTCACAGATGAAGAAAATGAACAAAAATGGCGAAGGAAACTCCAACTGAGAAAGGGAAGGCACCTACACAACCACCCCATTTTCGAAGAGTCGAGAGAGGAACCGAATCAAGCGAGGAGACTCGAACGAGGTCCACCTCGCAAAGTAAAAAGCGCGAAAGAAGGAATTTGGCGGGATGTCTGGCTTGCGGAGGAACATCGCCCGAGCCGATGGCTTTCTCGATGCTATCCTGCAGGTACTGTAAAAAACTGGGCACAATCGAGAAAGTCTGCAGAAACAACAGAAAAACTATAGCCCCACGAGACGCAGAAATTCCCACCAACCGAGCCGAGCCTAACGAGCGGAGAGAAAGTGGCAACAAGAAGAACGAGCCATACACCAACTGTCACTATAGAAAGCGCTCCAGACGGAACAGCGGCAAGAAGGTTTTTAAAGTGACTGTAACAATCGAAGGGAAGCCGCTGTAAGAAATGGAGGTGGACTCACGGGTCTTTCCTTTCGATGGTAACTGGGTACCATTAAAAACTAGTCCCAGACATCAATCCAGACATTACAAAACACCTTTGAACTCTAAAGACTTCAGTGGAAACCGAATCCCTGTAATTGGCAATGGGACAAATTTTTTGGTCACTTATAAGCAACATGTCAAAGACTGCCGCTAACCATGTCGTCCGGAAGACAGACCGGAGCCTCCTGGGATCGAATGGTTTCGCACCCTTGGGCATCGGATGACGGGGTCGATCGAGTAACTACAACTCGGTTGGGAAGATGACCTCATCCGCAAATTCCAAGACGTTTTTGAACGGCTCACTGGGCAAGTATCGGGGAAACCCTATTTCTTTTTATGCCTAGAATCCCCAAAATAGCCCGCAAGAAGATTAAAAGCCAGACGAGTTCCTTTGCTACTAAAGGCAAAGATAGAGAACAACTCGACAAGTCTATAGCCCAGGGGGTGTTTGGAAACCTGTGGACACGCAGACAAATGGGAAACGCCTATTGTTACCCCATAAAACCTGACGGGTCCATTAGAATCTGTGGTGATATAGGCAACCCGAACCACGCTTTAACAACCAAGCGGCATACCCGGTGCCAGTAGTCCACATTGCTTCACTACTCTGGCAAGGGCAAAGGTTTTTGGCAAACTGGACCCTTGGCGCAAGCCTAATCAGCAACTCCCAGTGGACCCAGAGGATCAGGCAGTAAGCGCAAACCTAGTCACACACAAGGGTGCATTCCAAATGCCACCGCTCCAATGGAGTAAGCGTGGCACCGGCTGATTTTCCAAAGTTTTTGATGGGACACGTCCTCCTTAATGGCATACAGGGTCAAGTTCCCTATTTCGCCGACGTCCTAATTCTTCGGCCAAGATGAAGACTCAATTAAACAAAAGACTCACAGAAGTAACTAACAAAATTTAGGGAATCTGGCCTTAAGGTAAAAAAGGAAAATGCTGCCCTAATGAAAAAAGCGTTGAATTCCTTGGCCCTACTCAATAGAACGGTAGGGGCATCCACCCCACAGATTAAAATCAAGGCAATCCAAAGCATCCTGAACCGAGAAACAAAAACAGAACTACAAGCTTTTTAGGACTTATTACATTTTTATCATTATTATTCTGCAAAAAGGCCCACTATAGCTGAAAACCGTTACACCGATCTCTAGATAAAAGGCAAACTGGAACGTGGGGTAAGCAAAGAAAAGGAATGCCTTTCCAAAATATTAAAAGTTGCTACATCAACAAACGTTCTCATCCAATTTAGGCACACACACTGCCTTTAAGAGTGACCTGCGACGCCTTCATCACATTTGAGAGTAGTCTCCGTCTAAGCACCAACCTTCCTGATGGCAGAGAAGCACCCGTCGCATATTATTCCTAGGACTCTAATCAAAGAAAACTGAGCGAAATATTCACAGTCAACCTGGACAGGGAAGCCTAGAAATAGTAAGCTGGAATCAACTGCTTCATGAATATCGTTGGGCGGGCTTTTTCAAATATAACGGATCACAAGACACTGATGGGAATTTTGGCGGAAAACAAGCCGACGCCTAACATACTGGTACACAAGAATGTTCTAGATGGGTCAGAGTTCCTTGCATGCCCATATTCCATATACTCCTGGAAACATCAGCCAGGGAACAAATTTCGCATGCGGACAGCTTTGAAGCAGAGCACCCCTACCACTACTGATGAAGAACCCGGCACCAGCAATGACAATCGCTGCAATAGAGGACTTGGTCCCGATCTACCTTCATCTCTCGCCTATGATTGTCCGAGAAGTCCACCGTAAGGACTCATTGACTGCCCGTGTTCTTGGCTGGGTAGGTAAAGGCTGGCCGGAGACCCAAAAACTGAAACTTTTAAAACCGTTCCCGTGTCCAGACAGACTGGAACTTTCTATTCAAAAGGGGTGTTTGTTTTGTGGGGAGATCGGGTGGTGCATCCCAACCAAGTTGCAGCCAGGGTAACTAGGGTTATTGCAACGAGGGTTCACCTCGGAATGGTAAAATGAAAGCCTGGCCCAGCAGCTATGTGTGGTGGCCAGTATTGGATCAAGACATTAGAGTATTCGGGTAGCTCTGCCATAAATGCCAGGGAAATCAGACCTTTCTCCTCCAAAAGCACCCATCAGGCGACTGGAGACCCTAGGGGACCGTGGTCTAGAATTCATATAGAACTTCGTGGGTCAAACCAAGGGGCAATACCCTTCTGGTTGGTCGTTGAATAGCCTACTCAATTGGCTTGAAGTAAAAAATCAATGCCATCAACGACAACAGAAAACCTAATGAAAAATTAGACGACCCTTTTTGCCACCCCACGGTTCTACCAGACATTCTTTGTCCTCGGACAATGACCTCAACTAAAGCTTTCAATTCGAAGCAATACCTGCCTCCCTAAGATATCAGACATGCCCTACCGCGCCCGGCCCCATTTCCGGCTTGCAAAAAACGGCAGAGCCGAGAGAATGGTCCAATTCACAAAAGAAAAGGGCTAGAAAGAATGGACTAAGGGGATTGTCAACAAAAAGTAAACCCGTTTACTACATCCAAAGCACATAAACGCCCAGTACAGTTACTAACAAGTCCCTCCGGCGGAAATTACTTATGGGGCGAAAATTTACGATCACACCTTGACAGACTACACCCCAATTTTAACCCAGAAAACACCCCTGAATTCCTCCCACAAGGTTTAGGCAAATTTGAAATAGGCGACTTGGTATAACGCAAGAACTTCACAGGGTGAACCGTTGTGGTACGCAGGACCAAATCCCCAAGTTACAGGCCCCAATCCTGCCGTTTAACGGTAGAACGATGGCCAAGGCGAGTGGAAGCGGCACATAGACCAGCTTGATCCCGAATATTTGAAGAGGCCCACAGAACACAACCAGTCCGCCGACAAATACCGAAACCTCAAACCAGGGTGGGGGGGGAAAGGCGGAAGTTAATAAAGAACCGTTTTAAAAACCAAACAAAACATTTATACCAAACAAAAGAGCAATAAAGACTCACTTTTTGAAGAGACTTGCGGGAAGAAGCCCATCGGAAGGGGCCAGCCAGGCCACTCAACCTGCCCAATGGAACGGTTGGGACGGCAAAACCGCCGGCCTAAGGCAACTCAGGCGCGGCGGTAAAAATGGCTGATCACCCTTTCCAGACGGTTCCAGAGCGAAGATCGAAGAACCAGCAAGCCCATCCGAAACCCGGTCGAAGTACTTCGTTAGGAATGACCGCGCAAGTTCAAATCGAGTCCGGAGAAGCCCCACCCTACCTGCGTGACTGTGTAACTCGTGGACTGACTAAGAGGGAGGGGTGTTCTATATTAAATGGTTGAATCCTCCAGACTTACACTAGTCTGATTGGTCAGATAAGTAAAGAAGTGGATTGGTTCAACTAGGACCAATCCAAAGAAGCTTGCTGAAAGGCGGCAATTTCAAAAGGAATGCCATAGGCTGAAAAGCAGGCAGGCCAGTCGTAATAAAGGCTGGCCCGGCTGCAGCCAAAAGTGGTTCCTAACTGTTTGAATAAAGCCTTTTGTTGTTGGAACCCGGTCTACCTCGTGTGTTTTCCGAATAAAACAGATGCCATACCAAAAAATGACACTTAGAAAATCTGGACATTGACAAGATTTTCATCTGCCAACTACAAAAGGTCACAGAGCTTGGATCTGCACATGTACTATGCCAATGCATTATTTACGACATCTAGGTTCTTGGGAAGAACACAATGGAAATGAGGGCCAACACCAGTTAAAGAACTACTGTTTTCACATCATTGTGTATATAATAATTTTCTAAATAGGCAAAAGTCCTGTGCAAGGTCTACTTTCTGCACTTTGACTACCTAGAATTTCCAGTTTTAGGTGACACTAGTCTAAATGGCTATAAAATAAGGTTCTGTCAATAATTTTTTTTATCATCTATCCACATATACAACCATTCTTACTCTGACACAGTAAGGTACAGTAAGGTACCCCTGTCCATTTTTGTTCTCTGTTCCAACAAAAATGGCAGAAAATAAAAAAGGGACAGGCTGAAGATGAGATGGGAAAAATTGAGGGTTGACTGGAAAAGAAAAAGAAGGGAAAAGAAATGAGGCAAGAGAAGACCTAAGTAGACAGTAAAATAAAAGACGAGAGAGAGAGAGAGAGAGAGAGAGAGAGAGAGAGAGAGAGAGAGAGAGAGAGAGAGAGAGAGAGAGAGACCATATTTAGGTTGTTCAAAAAGAGTTAAATTCACTTGGCAGATTGACCCTCATTAGCAGCAACTTATCTTCTCTCTAATTTTCCAAGGGGCGCAAACTTTGCAGCTGCCTAACCAGGAACTATTTCTACCTGTTGCTCATTCTTTAGTTATCAACAGCATCTTCTGTTTTTATTAGGGAATACAGTATAAAATGATTCTCTTAATTCATTGGAAATTATGTGAGGAAAAACAAAATCCATTATCAGGTTAACTCCAATAAATACTGTGTTCTGCATTGGCCTTTTCCCTCAAGTTGCTTAACTGAGTCTATGAGGTGGGGATATGAATGTATTGGTCTATCTCAATGGAGGGCAATTGATCCAATGAACTAATCTCCAGAAGGTTCAGTAGAATCCCAAAGCGTTCCAATCATCTACTTGATTAAACTAACACCACCAACAGCAAGATTATTGTACAGCTGATTTGGTCTAGTGTAGGGGTGTCAAACTCAAGGCCCGGATGCCAGATCTGGCCTGTGAGGCTGCCCTGGAAGCAGAGAAGGACCGGCCTATAGTGCCTCTGCCAGTGAAAACCGCGCTCACGAGGGCTGAGTGTGACCCTCTTAAGCTCCATTTTTGCTGGCAGAGGGTTTTAGGAGACCATCCCAGCTGAAAACGGAGCTCACAAGGGCTGCACATGACACCCCCCCCCAAGCTCCATTTTCATAGGCTGAGGGTGGCAAGAAGCCATTGCGAAAATGGAGCTCAGGAGCCCATTGTATTGGCAGAGTGCTCGGGCCACCACTTGTGCCCCCCCAACACGAGTCATGTCATGCTGGCTATGTCCACTTTGGCCACGCCCACAATGGCCCCCTGAGATCAAACACAACCCTGATGCAGCCCTCAATGAAATTGAGTTTGACACCCCAGGTCTAGTGGTTAAGACACCAGGCTAGAAAAAAAAACCCTCTGAGTTTAAGTCTCACCTTAACCATGAAAGCCAGCTGAGATATGTTTACCATCCTGGATTTTTTCTAAAAATAATAAAGGTGGGTTATAAATAAATAAATAGTTTGAAAAATAATGAACTACCTACAGTGAAAGTTTGGATTATAAAATTAAGTGAGCATGCAGAAATAACTGACCAGTCTAAAGGGAGAGAGGGAGAGGTTATTTTTTGTTTGGAAAGACTGGAAACCTTTTTGCTTAAGGGCCTGTCACACTGCCCAACGGATGCAAAACGATTGTAAAAAGGACACAGCGGACGAGAAAAATGTTCCATCCGTTGTTATCCGCTCTCAAAAGGGGCAAAAATTTGCATAACCAGAGCGGATAACATGGAAAGGAATGGACGGGGGGAGGACGCAGAGCGGATGGAAAGCGGATGCGGAACGGAAGCCTAGCGGATGGAAGTGGATGAGAGTGGATGGCACATCTGCAGGGCTTCCGGGGGGCCTCAGCAAAGTGGACGCGGAACNACCAACGGATGGTAAGTGTTTTTCTCCGTTTTACATCCTCTTTCCATCCGTTGGTGCAGTGTGACAGGGGCTTTAAAGAAGAAAATATGAAATTAATGGTTTCTGGATTGGGGGAATATAAAGGGCCAAAGGATAGGGAAGAGAATAAGATGATAATGACTCAATAGAAAAAAGGTGGCTACGTAGCTGTTTTTTTCCCCCCTTCCTTTCCCTTTTTCTTGCTTTCTGCCTCTTACTTTACTTCTCATACTGCCTACTTGATTAATGGGAAAGGGTTTGGCAATGCCAAGAATCTTTGTCCAAAGACTTCTGTATAAAAGATTATGAGATATGAGGCATTTCCTAGAGAAAATGGATGAGGAGTCTGTATTCAAAATAATACTATTTTCCAAAGCATCTGAATCTCCTTGTTAGTACACAACCTTAGTGGAAATTCCCTTCTTACATGGCATCTCTTTCTTCCATATTCCTCAACATAACTTGACCAACATTCATTGTTTTAAATCAATTAGTGGTCAACAAAGGTCTCTCACCCTGTAGTCTCACTATTTAAATTGCAGGTATAGCATTTACACACTGGATAACTTGGGATTGTTCAGATCAAAGATCTGACAATGCCCCCCAAAGACAGCAAAAATATAGGGCTTATGCTCTTGGAGCCAGAAAGCCCAACTGGGAAGGTGAGTACTGCAAGCTTACAGTGCAGGAATTTATCTAGTCACTTATCTGCCTCAGGTATTTATAAGGTGGATTTAACAATGAATGTTTCACAAGCTTATCTACTTTAAACCAGTGTTGTCTTAGGATTCTTTCTCTCCTCTGTGATCAATAGGTACAGGGCATGTTTTTTTCAGAATCAGCACCCACATTTTTCTCTGCTGGCCTTGAAGCCAGCCATAACAATGATGTTTAATGTTGTGCTTGGAATTGGAAAGTTAAAAGGACCATCATCATCAATAGATATTTATTTAATTTGTATCCAGCCTTTATTATTTTTATAAATAACTCAAGGTGGTGAACATATCCAACATATCTTCTTCCTCCTATTTTCCCTACAATCACAACATTGGCAGATGGTACAGGATAAGAAAAACAAGGACAAATAGGCTGAAAAACAGCTTCTATCCCAGGGCAGTAACTCTATTGAATCCTGTATAGTGCAATATTAATGCAATATCAGGGGTTTTCAATCCAATGTATAGAATGTGAAGGATGTGTGTTTGTGTTTATTTTCATTGTCATAATGTACACTGAAGGTGGTATTTAATTTTGGTGTATGAGATGCAATGACAATAAACTAAACTAAACTAAACTAAACTAAACTAAACTAAACTAAACTAAACTAAACTAAACTAAACTAAACTAAACTGAGATGTGAGTTAGGCTGAGAGAGAGAGTAACTAGCCCAAGGTCACCCAGCTGGCTTTCATGGCTAAGGCAGAACTTGGACTCATGTTTTCCCATTTTCTAGCTTGGTGCCTAACCAGTAGATTAAACTGGCTCTCTTAATTTATATTTATATTTCATTTGGTATTTTGTATAGTGTTTCTTCTGGGACCAAAATCTTTTCATAGTGTATCTTTCCATCTTATAGGAAGATCTTCACCATATTTCTTTGTGTCTACTTATCGTCAGGTAAACATGTAATACGCCCTGTCAATTTATATTTCTGCTTTAATCCTATTTTTATGAAATCTTTGAAGCTAGACTGTTGCTGAATTCCTGATTTGATATCTGAGCGAGATCATTAGCATTCATTTTCCCACTACATGCTGCATGGCTTACATCCATAAATCATAACTGGAATGACTCACATGACTCACTGCATGACTCACATCCATAAATCATAGCTGGAATGACCATAGTGTTTTCAGCAGGAATTCAACTCAAAACATCCCTATGCCTAACTGTCTAATGTTTGTTTCTACACAGCCAATAAATGGAATCCCACTAGGTCTTGTGGTAATCAAACCTTCTTTTACTTTGAGGACTTTGATCATAATATTCAGTCAGGATTTATCTTCCAAGAACTTTAATTTGGTTATTTGGTGTTCTGCCATCCTGTGTGAAAGACATCTTCTCTATCTGCGTGAATCCTTCTAAGTAGGTCACATCCAGTCTTCTCATCTCAAGACCAAATGTATTCAGATCCTTCAATACACTTAGTCTCCATGAAGTCCCCTTCATGGCTCCTCTCAGACACTACTGCAGGGCTGTCAAACTCGAGGCCTGGGGGCTTAATGCATCACTTGCTGGCCACGCCCACACCTGGTTTAGCGAAGGGAAAAAAAGTCACGATATACCATGTGACACCGTGACGACATGAGTTTGACACTCCTGCCTTATATGTTGCCTTAATACAACTAAAGTGAGGTGCCTAAAAGTGGAAGTGATATTGGGTGCAAAATTGGTCAAGACAAGCCAAAAGTGAATTTGGCTCCTTTTTCTGTAGTCATCTTATGCAGAGGACCCACATTTATAATGATCTATTATTCCAAAGTCTATCTCACAAGTACTATTGTTAAGCCAGATATTCACTGGTTGATACCACTACATTGGAATTCTGTGTCCTATGTGGAAAACTCAGCCTTTTTATGCATTCATTGTATTGTTTTCATCCCCTTTTTAGTTTAAAAATCTGTTTCCAACCTACCTTTTGATAGGTTCAAATAAATTAGATTGGGGATGACTAGAGATGCCTTTCAAAGCAATCTTTCCCAGACTGATATCCTACAATTCCCAGTACTGCCAATTTTTGACTGATTGAATGAAGGGGAATGGTAGACTAACTTTTTAGAAGATACCAGGTCATTGAAGGCTTCTTTTAGTTTTGTACAAATGGCTTTAGAACATTTTCCCATATGTCCATAAAGTCATCATTTGTGGAGATGAAATAGATAAAAATGAATGAATGAATGAATGAAGGCCTGGTCCCACTGGCCGACGGACGCAAAACGTATGCATAAAAGACACAGCGGACGAGCAAAATTTCGGGGGTGGCTCCAT
>BHFT01077973.1:0-10654 GCA_004320025.1 Laticauda laticaudata
TTTTAACTGAAAATTTTATAACATTTCCTTCAGCTCACCTTTGAGCCCAGATGATCACTTCACAGTTAATGGTGAAAATCTGTCCTGGGGCAGCTCTGGGATCATTTTTGGCCGCAACTTTAACAAGACACTAAAGACTTATTCGGGTGGACAGTCCAGTTTTTTTTTTCTCACAAGATGAGAAAAGCAAGTTGTTGTGAGGGGCTGGAAACGGTCTGAGGCCAGCTGCGCAGTGAGAGGAAGACCCAGGGCCATCCCCAATCCAT
The DNA here is from genome assembly GCA_004320025.1 of Laticauda laticaudata. Lineage (NCBI taxonomy): Eukaryota > Metazoa > Chordata > Lepidosauria > Squamata > Elapidae > Laticauda > Laticauda laticaudata. The sequence continues at coordinate 267 of BHFT01077973.1, forward strand.
CCTAGGGCATGCAAGCAAGGAGAGATAAGGGAGAGATGTGGTTCTTCCTTGGGAGGAATAGGGCCTTCATCCTCTCATGGGCTGCAAGTGTGACAACTGAATAAGAGTTTGGACTGTGGTACTGTCAAAGTGGAAGCAAAGTGTGTAATATATCTAGTTTAAAGTTCCTCTCTGAGTTTGGCATCCTTCTACTGTGTATTACTGTAAATATCCTCCAGCCCTTATTTTGCCTGGTTGTGTTGTTTTTTTTCTTCTTCGTGTAAGCTGTTTTGTGTGGAGTCTTTTTGTCTTCTGTCAAGATATTTGGAGGGCTTGAAAACAAAGTGAAGGAATAAACGAGGCTTCACCTCTTTTCTTGACTGTGTTTATTTTGTATTCACCCTGGGTCATCCCACACCTACACTAGACTGTATTTTTTGTAAGGCAGACATTGGAATAGATTTGGTCATTAGTTTTGGTTCTGCATTCAGTTTTTGTCGCCCATGGAATGTAAAAAAGAGGGTTGGAGAGTCTAGAAAGAGTGGGCAGAGAAGAGCAACAAAGCATGATTAGGAACTGGAGGCTGAAGCATATGAGGAACGTTGCAGGGCGGGTATGTCTCGTTTAATGAAAAGAGGACCTAAGGAAGACATGATAGCTGTTTGTCCAGTATTCAGGTACTGTCACAAAGTCGAGGGGAGTCAAGCTATTCTCCAAAGCACCTGCCAAAAGGAGAATGGTAATTGACACTTTCTGCATGAACCTCAACTAAACAAACTCAGGAGCATCGAAGGACCCCTTCAATTTCAACACAGCTGCAAATATTCTCCTTTATTGGAACTCCATTTCTTGCCAAACATCGAATATCTTCATGTTTGATGTAATTGGCTTTCAATCATATAAACAATCTGCAATGTATCCAATCTATGGAAAATTGCTGGAAATGATTTGGGTCCTTAGATAACTACATCTCCTTTAATGGAAAGGACAACAGACAATTTGGCCTTCCATATAGCAAGTGTCTTAGCATTTCTGCATTTTAATCTATTGTCAGGATTCCGGCAGTTATAACCAATTAAATCACTGAGCCTTGAGCCACACTCCACACTAAAAGGATTTATTAGGAATAACTTCTGGCATTAGCCTGGTGTGTAGCAACTCTGAGATATGTAATGGTCACTGTCACCCTTGGATTCCTGCTTACCCCCCCCCACCTCCTGGAGTGTATCATTCCAATGAAGCATTCCATGAGCCAAGAGTCATCAAACATGCTCTCCAATTAGATTTTTGCACGGCAGAAGCTTTAGTCATCTAATCAGTCTCTGAAGAAAATATGAAGGGAATGTACTTTCGATTCCACACTGCTGCCTGCTCTTACAAACCCCTGCTTCTTTCTGTTGACAACTATAAAATGTGTATCCAAAGTGTTTTATGAGTTGACATCTATAAATTCTTAAAAAATAAGACAAAAAACTATAATTGTCTGTTCCTCCCCATTTAATAGTGAACAATTCATGATTTATTCCATTTATTCTCACACATTCACCATCCCTTTCTTCTATCCATCCCTCTGTCCGTCCATCTTCATAATATTGGGAAGGATAAAAATTATTAACAATACCAATGATTTGAAAATATCCATTGATATCGATTTAACATGATATTCTCTTTTAATAAACCATGTTTCTCTAGTATGTCAATAGAGAGTAAGACACTCTGGCTCATTTCAAGTTACCATACACGAACAGTCAATTAAATGAAAAAGTTAGTCGGGAACTCAGCACAATATCAGGAATCCATGCAAGCAATCAAGCTTAAAACACTAACAATAAGGATAACTCAAGAATATTTTAAAAACTCTCATGATTAAAATATGTAAAGTGAGAAACGATTGTGCTGGAAACTAATATCCACATCTTTAATATCAATTTTTTTTCTAAACTGATCATGGGAATCATCATTCGTACTTTGGTAAACTGAAAGGCATGATAGTTGTTGATGATTAATACATACATTTTCATCAAAAATAACATCAAATAAAAAAATGTACCAAAATCAGAATAAAGTTCTATGTCCCCATATCAGTCAAGGATTTCTGTGCCTCATTATATTCTCTTTACAATTCAGTTCAGGCCTGACCAGGATAATGTAGCATTTGGGGGAAAAGATGCAAGCCAAGAGTCCAGCCCCAGAGGCCAAGATGGAGAAGATCTCCACGGCCACCATGGACTTCCCTTTGGTGATCAAATATGTGGGGAGGAAGGTAATCCAAACACTGCAAAAGACCAGCATACTAAAAGTAATGAACTTAGCTTCGTTAAAGCTGTTGGGCAATTTCCTAGCCAGAAAGGCCATGATGAAACTGATGAGGGCCAGAAAACCCAGATAAGCCAGGACTGTGTAAANCCAGAATCACCATGACAGTTTTTGCCAACACAGAGGAAACTTCAAAAGAAAAAAGAATGTCAAAGGCAGTTTGTCAGAAGAGACAAGTGAACTTCCCAGGTTGACCAATGATGAGAAAGGAACAGAGGAAGCAGAGCAGCAGGGAGACCAGGAGGATGTAAGTGAGATTTCGGTTGTTGGCCTTGACAACCGGTGTATCATGATGTTTACTGAAAATCACCAGGACAGCAGTTGTGATCAGAGAAAAGAAAAGATACAGAGAAACTAAGGCATATCCCAGGGTCTCTTTGTAGGCAAGGAAGTGGATCTTCTTGGCAATGCAGTGGTCCTTCTTCTTGTTGGGATATTGGTCTTCAGGGCAGGGGTCACAGTGTGCTGCATCTGAAATAAGAATTTAAGATTTTTTGTATAAGGATTTAAGCATAATCTGCTACGACCATTGTCCCCTTCCAAGAATTGACAAGACTGTCCTCTTTTTGCATTGGCCAACCTCCAACTGATATTGATAGTGATATAGTGCAGTAAATGGTGCATCAAGAAGAGGAAATCATCCTTCATTCAGGATGATTCTGGGGAAAGGTAAGCCAGAAAATTGGATCTGTTCAGTTCCAACAGGCCTGGTCAGTTTTTGTGAGAAAGAAAAGGCAATCTCCAATAAATGCTAAGTTGTCATTGCTGTGGCTTTTGGTGTGAGAGAGATTGGAAACTTTCTCTTTTCCACTTTAAACTGGAACCCTCAGAAGATGGGTGGATCTATCAGCCAGGAATCCTATATTTTATATGTACAGGTTGTTTGTTGACTTTCCTCTGGCTCTGAGGAGAGGACTAGGCTGACATAAGGATGAAATGCATTATCAGTCCAGAGTCCCTTCACACCAAGTAGTTGGATTCAAAAAATTTTACTACTGGATCTGTGGGCATGGGTTGGTGGGCATGGCTTGTTGGTCATGGCTTGGTGGGCGTGGCAGAGGAAGGTGACTGCAAAATCCCATTCCCTCCCCACTCCACTAACCGCCTTTCCAGCTCATTCTCCTGTGCAGGGCAACTAAAGAAGACCCAGCCAATCAGCTGGGACACAGGAAGCGGAGAATTGATGGGTGGAGCCAGTCAGACGTAATATTTGCCGGTTCTCTGAACTACTCAGAATTTCTTCTACTGGTTCTCCAGTACTGGTCAGAACCTGCTGGATACCACCTCTGCTTCCCACCCAGAAGAGATCTAAATGTAGCCCAGCTTGAATTCCATTGACACTTATCCACCCCCAATTCACTTTGACTTTTAGTAGTTCAGATTCTTGAATGGACCTTAAAATTGCAATAAATCTTTATGTTTATTAGAACTGCCTGAATTTCCTGATTTCTTCACATATGACATGCTCAACATCTGTGCTCTGCACTCCATATCTTCCCATTCGGCCATTATTTTTTTAAGGGAAAAGTTATTATTATTTATTAAGGGTAATTATGAAATAGTATACATTATATGCCTCCTCTCTCACTTATAAGGTGACCCTTGGCTGCTAGAAATAGTAGATCGATGGATCTCCTCCACCTTGAATTCCACTGGCTCTTATCCACCCCCAATTCACTTTGACCGTTTGTAGTTCAGATTCTTGAATGGACCTTAAGATTGCAATAAATCTTCATATTCATTAGAACTGCCTGANTTCCTTATCTTTGTTGGGATATTGGTCTTCTGGGCAGGGTTCACAATGAGCTGCATCTGAAATTAGAGATATTTCTGTATGTATTGCAGGGACATCTGCCATGAGCATTCTCTCTCACCAATGGTGACATGACTCCATGTCAACCCACAAATGATGATAGTTTTTGTGATTGTATATGAGAGTTGGTTCTGGTTCGTAGGGGAGCCATGCATTCTGCCCTAAAACTATCCAGCATCAAATTATTGAACAGCAGAAAAGAGGCTTGATGGGGCAGGACGGCTCAGATCTATAAATTGACAGTTTCTGCTGAAAAGTATGAATACTCTGACATCGTGTGTTAACAACAAAAACCACAACATTAGCATCTTTATCTACTCAATGACTTCCTAGATCCTGGAAGATCTGCGTTTGAAAAGTGTTCCAACTGTCTGATTTGAGATGCTTCCTTCTGGACAAGGGGAACATTGGTAGCAGCAAACTGGCTCACCCTCTGGAACCCGTAACTGATTCTCTCTCCTGGCCTGGCACTCTTCTTGCACACCTTGGAATAAGGGCACCCCTAAAAGAAAAAGAGAGAAATGTTTGAGGTTTCCTGTGCAATAACACAAATTCAATTTCTTCATTTCCATATTCTCTTATTTTTCTGTTGAGGAATGTCTGTATAAAAAATTGTCCACCAAGTCGAGAGGAAAGAAAGAAGGGAAAGGAAAACTCCTGGGGGAATCAGTGGCACTATGAATCACCAATGGAGTCAAGTTTGGATATGCAACTCAGAGTTGCTTACATTGCGCTTCTCTTCTCTAAAAAGAAAGAATGATGACAAAAATCCAACTGACAAGGATTGTCCTTGGAAATCAACAACCTGAATCTAACAGCATCCTTGCTTTCAGCACAAGTTCTTCCATTCTCACCCATAATGGACTTTTCACAAAATTATTTCTAAAATCTGTTAACCTCAAAATCTTTTCAACCTTAGAAGGGATGTTCAGCACCCTAAGAGAAAGAATGATTCTTTTACTGAGTTACAACCTTTCCTTCCAGCTCACTTTGAGCCCAAATGATTGCATCTGAGTTTTTGGGGAAATCCTGCCTGAGGCAGCCCTGGGATCCTTTTGACCAACTTAACAGACACTACAGACTTAATGGGTAGGACAACCCTTGTTAACAATATTATAACGAGCAGTGTGCAGTCCATTTTGTGAGAAGGAAACTTCATCTCCAAGCACTTGTTGAAGTGGAACAGTCCTCAAACTGGCAAAGTATCTGAAAGAAAAGAGCCTTCAGAAATTGGAACAATCATAGCAGAAAACAGGATATAGACATTCATTGCTTCATTCCATTTTTTGATGGCCGTCGTTCTTAGGAAAACAGGTATAAATCTAAAAGCTACATTTGTCCTTGTTGAGATTGTATGAGCAATCAGGAGTACTTCAAATATTTTTGACTTCAATTCTCAACAAGACAAAAATGTGTCTTTGTCGCAGGATATTTGTATTTGCTTTCACAACTCCAGTTTTAACCAGATGACAAGGATGACTTCCTCCAGAAACTTGGATGCCTCTATCACTTGTAAGTTTTGAGAAAGATTGAAAGCACTTTGTGTCTGCAAATAGGTATAGGGCTTGCTTGCTTTGAGTGGGACTTGTATTAGAAGGACCTCCAAGTTTCCTGTCCAGTTCTGTTATTCTGTTATACAGCTGAACACTACAAGAAATTAGCCAAACTTAAAATATATGGGGTGAAGTTCCACACTCAACGATGCTATCATAGAAACGTAAAAGCGGAATTGAAAATGGAATTGTGCTGGGTGTCATTTTATACGTTGGATTCAGGCATACCTGCTCATGGAGTGTGAACTGAGGAGGTTCTGCAGATATGCTCATTAGGACTTCAAGAGTCCTCACTCGAAACATGTTGCTAGTGTTGCACCAAATGCCACCCAGTTATCATTTGTTCAAGATGACACCTTCCTCTCTCTGTTACATGCCTGACAATCAGGAACTGTTTAGAGCATTTCAGCGACATAATATTGGAAGTATTCTTTCTCTACGGATATCATGCACCAACTGCGTTTAGGTTTAATTTCTTTTTCTCATCTTTCAAAACAAAAACATTATATTTAGTTCATATTATTGTTTTTGGGAGCAATTGTTGTGTTTAATCTTATGAGAGATGTGATGTTATGATATCCCTTGATATGATATAAAGAAATGCCACTAATGAGGGGTCAAAAGCGTGGCCGTCCAACCCAAATGGAACACCAGCCATGCGATCTTGGAAGGTCTTGAAGAAAGCTATGATATCCTTTGCTCCTGGATTGGTCCAATTGGATCTAAATGTCCTGGAAAGAAGATGATGAATGTAAAAGAGCGCATCCTGTCATGTCCCAGGATATCGAAAAGTCCCTGATTAGATCCAGGAGAAGCTCTTTTTGCCAAGCGACAAGAGGCACAAATAAAGCTTTGAAGTTGGAACAGCTCCGAACCGAAAGAGAACTGAAAGAGAACGTGTGGCCAGTTTGGTGAGAACTTTTTCTGTACTTTAAGATTTTGAAAGGACAATGCTAAGGATAAGAAATTCTGTAAAATTTGACAGAAGTGATTAAGCGGCAATTTAAACAGGAATGTCAAAGTAATATTTTTATTTTTTCTTCTCATTGCTGCATTTTCACACGATTTTATATTTTGAAAACTGGACTGTTTTTTTTTTCTTCTTTCACCTATTTCTTTCTCTCCTTTTTGGACTTTATAATATTCTAGGCTAGATGACTCCCTTGTTAGTCATCTTTTTACAATATCTTTTTCCCCTTTTTTAATTAATTTTATTATATCTGTTGGAAAAGGAGGGGAAAAGTGAAAGCAAAAGAACATGTAACACTGCCAACCTAGAAGCTTGAAGATTCTAGTCTCTTTTCTTGACCAGACCAAAGCTGAGAAAACCTGAGAGTTCTTTTCAAGGGACATTGCTGTTTGATAAGATAGAGGGAAGAGCATGGAGAGTATTATTGCAAGGTGCTCTTCTGGTCTTCTATCAATGGCTGGAGTCTGTGGTTGAAGCTTATGGAAAAAAAAAGTGATAAGACTCTGAAAGACGAGTTATAAAAAGCTTAACAAAAGCCTTGGATGATCAAACAAAAGTGCAGTGTGCGTCCTTTATTTTTTTTTAAGCGGACTAATGTCTTACTTTAATAAACCCCCCTTACTAGTTCACTTTTTAGTAATAGCTGATTTGGTTTTTGCCTTCTGGAACTTGTTTTGGTCTTTCTTTTTGTCTTTTGAAGTCGAATTTTATGTTGCATTTTATTTATACAGGAAAACTTTTAGACGGAATGTTTCCTGTCTTTTTTATTTTTAAGGAGTAGTCTCTTTTTTCTTTTTTCTTTCTTCCGGCCTCAATTTTTTTTTCTATTTACCTTACATATTGGGTTTTTTTTTTTGTTGCTTTCTTTTTTTTTTTCTTATGCGAACCTTTTATACCTGAGACTTTAATTGGATTGTGTGAAGAACCTGAAGAAACTTTGTTTCCCTCTTGTTTAAGTTTTTTAATTTTCTAACTTTCTGCCTTTTTCAGGATTAACAATTTTTTTTCTTTTTTGTGAGTGTTTATGGTCTTTTCTTCCATTTTGGAGTTTACTGCTATCCTAACCAATTGATTGGCCTTAAGGTTTTATAAGAACCCGAAAATATTAATCATTATTATTATATTATTATTATGTTGTTGTTGTTGTTGTTGTTGTTAACAAACAACAACAACAACAAACAACAACAATAATAATAATAATAATTAATAATAATAATTAATAATAATTAATAATACATAATAATGTTGTGTTGTTGTTGCTATTTGGTTTCTTTTTTCCTACTAATTTTAGTATTACATTGCCTATTTTACAAAATGGATTAATGTCTCAGAAAGAACTGAAAGATGTTTGAAATGTCCGATATGAGTAGGAAAACTGGCCCCTGGTTTCTTCAACCTCTACTTTTTCCTCTCCACATCTGGGAGGACATGTCAATACAGACAATGGTACAGCAAAGAAATAAGAACAGAAAAAGTGACCCTGAGATGAATATGGAAACGGAATTCAAAATCTTCAAAATAAGAATAAAGAGAATATTGAAAAGAGAACATAGAACACTGAACAAAGAACAAGAAAAAACTGGATGAAAAGGTGGAGACATTGAACAAATGATGATGAAGTATGACAAGGGATTCCAAAAAATTGAAAGAAGATCCCAAACAAAGGAGATAAGAAAGATTGGAGATATGAAAGCAGATTAACTGTGGTTGAACAAGATAAAAGTGAGATATTGAGATGGGAGATGGATCAGATCAGAATTTTATCTTCAGATTCCAAATGCGTAGAGGAAGAAAAGGACAAAACCTAGATGAGATAATGAGAAGAAATTTTTTCTGAAGCTTTGGAAAATAACTTAAAGAGAAGATGATGATGTAATAGACGAGTTTATCGATCTCACAAGATATGCAATGAGAAATAGCTTTACAAGAGATATTTACATCAGATTCAAAAGAAACCATTAAAACGCAAATATTGCAAGTGGTAAGAGAAAAAACATTGAAATATAAAGACAAGGAGATTGTGGTTCTAAACAAGTAAGCCTAGAAGAGTGAGAGAATTGAGAAGGAGAACCGATTTTTGACCAAAAATGCTACTTAAAAGAGGTGAAGTTATAGATGGCTGATTTCCAGCAGGTTAATGTTCCACATGGCAAGAACAGACGACAATAGAATGATTCAGGTGAGAAAGCTGAATTCGATTTTACACAGAAATTTTTGGAGCGGAAATGAGGAGAGGCAGAAAAAGAATGTCACTAACTGAGTTCAAGAGGACTGCCAAATGGCGTCTGAAAAAGATAAAGGGCAGTAGGCAGAAAGGTGCGAACCAAAAGAACAAATGAACCAAGATCTACGAAGCTGCTAACCTAACTACAAAATATTAACCATGGAAGAGAAAAAAACTGATTACAGTTAATAGCAAATGAATGTAACTTAGCTGTTAAAAGAAGAAAACTTTCCCATAAATTAAGAAATTAAAATTTAAATATAATCTGGCCTACAAGAAGTTACATATTAAAAGCAACATGAACAATTGTTATACAGCCAAAGTTAGGGAAAATATTACTTCTTTGACACAAGCCAAAGAAAGAGGAGGGTATTTATAACATGAAAGTTATAAATCCAGCGAAATGATCTATACTGATGACGATGGAAGAATACTAAGGGTGGATAAATAAACGGACAATAATATGAAAAACTCTCCTGATTGCATTATGTCCCGAATGAAAACAAGAAGAAATCTATAAAAAAATTTGCATAAGTGAAAATAATGAACTAGCGACTTGCTTATATAGTTAGGATGGGAGACTTTCATGGAAATTGTAGACAAATAAATTGACTATTTGCAGCCAGAAAAACAACAAGCCAAAACAGAAAGGACTCTCCCTAAATCATTTTTTTAAATGATAGATGAAATAAAATTTAAAAAGATACATGGAGTAGAAGAAATGCTAAGACTAAACAATGCACCTTCTACTCAAATATGTACATTATCATGGATCCAGAATAGATATCATATGTGTCAAACAAAATTGTGAGCTAATATTCAAGAAATAAACATGGAAACAAGATTTGGGCAGGATTCACAATCCAATGACAATTAAATGGAAAAGACCAAAGAAGAAGAACTAAAGGACGTTAAAACAATATATATTATGAAAAGACTCACACAGTGGGATGGAGAAAAGAACTGGCTTTTTCTTCAGAGAAAACAAAAAAGATCATCAGTTCCAGAATATATGGGATACAATGAAGGAATATGCAGAGCGTGATAATAATTATACAAGGAAAAGAAATGCATGAAAAGACTGGCCTCTAGCATTAGAGATGTGGGTGAGTATAAAGACTGAAAAAGAGGCCACAGAAAATGCTACAGAAAAAGGACAACTAACGTCAAAAAATGGATATAACTGAACATAAAATGGACGAAAGAAAAAGAAGAATTAGCACAGAAAATAGAGTGCTAAAAACAGAATTATTTTGAAGATGCAGATAAACCAGGTAGTGGTTAGCATATAAATGAGAAAGGGAAAGAATCAAGGAAACTATTGCAAATTAAACAGATGGCAAGGCCAAGTTTGCTATGGTAGTAAAGAGAAGAAGGAAATCATTCGAGACTATTTGGGAAAACTATACACACAAGAGAATGATGAGGAAAGAGTGAAACAGTATTTACTAATTTAACCCAGATTCCTAAGAGATTGAACAATATTAGAAAAGCAATATAACGATTGATGAGTTAACTAAAGCACTCAGAGCA
>BHFT01077977.1:0-11740 GCA_004320025.1 Laticauda laticaudata
TTGCAGGAGACAATTAGTTCAATTCATTAGGGTGAAGATCTGTTCCTGACTTCTTGCCAAGTAATTTCTGCTACAGCCTGGCATTTGGAAGATATTGGCTTGGCAACTCTCCGAACCTGATATAGGTCTGTAGTTGTGAAATCTCATGAAAGATTGTTTGCTGGGACTTTGCTGGAGAGGAATTCACTTTAACCTAAATAAAAGGGATGAGATGCCTCCTTCAAGGTCTTGGGAAGCCTAGATCAGAACAATAAGCTTTTGACAAATGAAGCACTTCCAAAGGGCTTCCAATGGTCCAAGTTATCAACCAGGTGAATAGAATGGAATCGAATTATTTATTGGCCAAGTGTGATTGGACACATGGAATTGGTGCATAAGCTCTCAGTGTACATAAAAAATACATTCATCAAGAATCATAAGATACAACACTTAGTGATAGTCGTAGGATACTTAATAAGCAATCAAAATCATAACTAGGAAATTAAATAAAACAATATAAATCATAAAGATACAAGCAACAAGGTTATAGTCATAAGTAGAAAAGAAGATAGGTAATAGGAAGGATGAGAAGAATAATGTTACTACAGTCTTAGTAAATAATTTGATAGTGTTGTGGGAATTAGTTGTTTTGCAGAGTGATGGCATGCAGGGAAAAACTTGAGAACTTAAAAAGAGAGAAGGTCCTTTAGATCAGGGGTCCCCAACCTTTGCAACTTTAAGACCTATGGACTTCAAAGCTGGCTGAGGAATACTGGGAATTGAAGTCTACAAGTCTTAAAGTTGCCAAAGTTGGAGACCCCTGCTTTAAATAACACAGGTAGCCTTGACCTACTCTTGGTCGCTTAGCAAGATGCCAAGTTCCAATGGTCACCACCTCCAATGATCATGTGGTTGCATTTTGGGTGTTTGCCAACCAGTCTGCATTGNAGAAACTGGCATTTATTTTCAGCAAGACATACCTGCTGTACCAACGGGTTGGCTCCTGCAACTTTTTAACCACTGCTACAAAAAAAAAAAAAGGTCTCAGGCCGCAGTCACACCATGACCTAATTAACAACCCAAATGACATATGACCTTAATTCCAAGCTCAATTATGCTCGTAAATCAAGGATGAGTGTAAGGTCCTTAAAAAAAACGCCAGCCCCATAAAGTGCACCCAAATGATAACCAAGATAGGAAGAATGGGTGTGCCGTACATGAAATAACATTGTCTTGAAAACCCTGTGTGTTTTCAGTATAAATGTTTATTCTCTTTAACTCTTTGCAGAAGAGGACAAAAGTGGCTTGCGGCTTTCATATATATATATGTGTGTGTGTGTGTGTGTGTGTGTGCTGTTTAGCTTCCTTCGGGTATTATCCCATGTCATTGTAGTTCTGTTAAAGTTGAGCAACGTTTCAGCAGAATCTCATCTGCCATCATCCCGGCTTCTGTATTTTTGTAACGTTTTGTAACGTTGCTACAACTTTAAACAGCACTACAATGACGTGGGATAATACCCGAGGAAGCTGAACAACACACATGGACAGTACCGCGAAAGCCTAAATATATATTATATTATGTCTATATAATTTAAAAACATATACATATATGTTTTCTGAGGTTTTCCGCGAGTATTTGTATGTGGATCTTTGGTTATTTTGGGTTTTCTCCCCGCGTCAGAATTGGAAGTTCTAGCAAACGTTTCGATGAAAGTCTCATTCATCATCTTCAGGCCTTGTTTTCTCAGCTCTGTGCTTCTCAGAGTAAATGTGAGCTTGGCAGCTGCTTCTTCCTTTTAACTGCTAGTGGGGTGTGTGACTTGATTGGGTGGGGGGTTGGCTGTGGTCTGATTGGTAGGGGGGTTTGCTGTGTTTCTATTGGCTGGGGGTATGTTCTGCTTAGGTGGGGGGCCTGGTTGTGCTCAGGTTAGTCTTAGTTGCATGGGGGATTTGAGCTGGTGAGCTGTGATCTTGTTGTTTGGCTTCATGGTTCGTGGTCATGCCACATCTTCATGGTGGGTGTCAATTTGCTTTTGTATGGGTCAGAGGGTTTGAAGCGGGTAGTGGTGGCAGCTGCATTATGCCTTCCTGGTTCGTGGTCGTGTCTCCTCTTCTGTGTGGGTGTGTCTTTTTTCTACCGTGGAAGTGTGGTGGTAGCATTTGTGTGGCACTTGTGGGTGTGGGTCTGGTGTCATTCTTCATATTAGGTCTCGTTTATCAATGAGGGCAGGTTTCGCAAATATGTTGGTAGGCAGAGGTATCATCTCATTTATTCATAGCTGTGTGGGCGTTTCAATCTCTATGGCTTCTCTGATTATTCTGTTTCACCAACAGTGTTTGGTTTGGTGATAGTTCTTCGTATTTTTAAAGTCAATTTCATGTCCTGTGGCTTTGAGGTTTGGACCAGGGAAGAGGTGAGAACACAAGCTCTAGAAAAATATGATCACAAACCCAAACTCCTGGCCTCAGAACGTAGATGCACACCTTCATAATCTGGCCAGCACGGGAAAGAAACCACCTGAACAACTTGCCTCAAACAGCCTACACCCGCAAAATACAATTCACTATGGAACAGAAGCCAACAATCAAACTTCCCTTCCTAGATTTCTTAGATACAAAAAATCCAATGGCTCCTAGGACACACCATCTACCAGAAGAACAACACATATTATAAACCACTATCTACCCACACTCTCATATCACCACCAGCAAGAATTCAATTCCATAGGCCCAGAACACTCATCTCCAGAACAAAATGCTTAGCTGAATGAACAACACTTAAAAACAACGAACTACACACTCTCACTAGTGTACTAACAGCCAAGGATTCCAAAAAAAAGAAGATTCCCACCTAATCCAAAAAGAAACACCAACCAAAGCCAGACAGGAGAACCAGAGAACGGCAAGAGCTCCTCCTCTCCATATATAAAAGGGCACTACAGACAAAATCAGCAAAGATCCTCCAAAAACACACATTAAAACAGCATTCTGCACAAACAGAAAAATATCACCTAATCCTAAGAAACCTAAAGATAAAATTGAGTTCGAAAAACCAAGGAGTATACGAAATTCCCTTGCACTGCCTGCCCCACCAACAATCATAGGAACAACTAACAGAAGAATTAGTGCACGCATCGAAGAACACAAGAACTCAATCTAAAAAAGAAAACTGACCTCTTCCCTGGTCCAACACCTCAAAGACACAGGACATGAAAATTGACTTTAAAAAATACCAGAACTATCGCCACACCGAACACTTAACAACAGAATAATCAGAGAAGCCATAGTAGATAGAAAAACGCCCAACATAGCAATGATAAACGTAATGATACCTCCTGCCTACAACCATTTGGAACCTGCCCTCATTAATAAACGAGTACCTAATATGAAGTAATGACACCAGACCCACACCGCACAAGTGCCACACACAAAATGCTCCACCACACTTCCCACGTAGAAAAAAAGACTCACCCCACACAGAAGAGGAGACACGACACGAACCAAGAAGCCATAATGCAGCTGCACCACTACCCGCTTCAAACCCCTCTGACCCATACAAGAAGCAAACTGACACCCACCATGAGATGTGGCACGACACACGAACACGAAGCCAAAACAAACAAGATCACACCACCAGCTCAAATCCCCAGCAAACTAAGACTTAACCTGAAGCACAGCCAGGCCCCCACCTAAGAGAACAACACCCCCAGCCAATCAGAACACAAGCCAACCCCCCTACCAATCAGAACACAGCCAAACCCCCACATCAAGTCACACCCCACTAGCAGTTAAAAGGAAGAAGCAGCTTTTGCAAGCTCACATTACTCTGAGAAGCACAGAGCTGAAGAACAAGCCTGGAAGAATGATGAATGAGACTTTCATCGAAACGTTGCCTGATACTTCCAATTCTACACGGGAGAAAACCCGAATAACGAAAGATCCATATGTATATATATAGTTTTTTTAAGCTTTCGCGGGTACTTACATGTGTGCTGTTTAGCTTCCTTCGGGTATTATCCCCACGTCATTGTAGTACTGTTAAAGTTGTAGCAACGTTTCAGCAGAATCCCATCTGCCATCATCAGGCTTCTATATATATACAGGTTTTTTTTAATTGGATTAATGATTTGTAATACACAGTACTATACAGTCCTCTTTGCAGCATTATCTTGAGAGCAAGTCACAGCCTTAATTATGTTTACACTTGTAAAATAAAGCATCATAAAATTGCCAGCAAATGCAACAGCACAGGGTGATATCTCATTCCTTACAAATCATTTTGCTATGAAAACCACTCCTTTCCTGGAGAGAAAGGATGGGACCATTTTTAAACAAAAAAAAAAAACCAAAACAGCCCACTCAGAATAAAAGCTGTTATGGAAGTTGTTGCTCCAAAAATGGGATAACAGCCACTGTTTTAGATAGCTTTGTAAAATTATTAAGCCAAGTGAGAGTCAATTTTGAGATTTGGTGAATCAAAATCACATGAAGTATTAGTAACCTTTATAAAGCCTTACTAAGGCCATGCCTCAAAGGCTGCATCCAGTTTTGTTCACTACATTACAAAAAAAGAAACTTTAGGAAAGGTGCAAAGAAGAGCAACAAAGATGATTAGGGGACTGGAGCAGTGGTGGAATTCAAATTTTTTTACAACCGGTTCTGTAGGCGTGGCTTGGTGGGCGTGGCAGGGGAAGGTTACTGTAAAATCTCCAGTCAGAGGTCGTATTTGCCGGTTCTCCAAACTACTCAAAATTTCCGCTACTGGTTCTCCAGAACTGGTCAGAACCTGCTGAATACCACTTCTGGACTGGAGGCTGAAACATGAAGTTTTAAAACATGAAAACATGAAGAACAGGTGCCGAAATTAGATATGTCTAGTTTAATGAAAAGAAGGACTAGGAGAGACATGGTAGCAGTATTGCAATATCTGAGGGGCTGCCACAAAGAAGAGCTATTCTCTAAAGCACTTGAAGGCAGGACTTGGGCAGAGGGTTGGACTAGATGACCTACAAGGGCCCTTCCAACCCGGTAAACTGCTAAAACTGTTAAAAAGAAGCAATGGATGGAAACTAATAAAGGAGAGAAGCAACCTAAAACTAAGGAGAAATTTCCTTAGTTAATCTATGGAACAACTTGCCTCCAGAAATTGTGGGTGATCCAACACTGGAAGTTTTTAAGAAGAGATTGGACAGCAATTTGTCTGAAATAGTGTAGGATTTCTGGCCTGAGCAGGGGGTTGGACTAGAAGACCTCCAAGGTCCCTTCCAACTCAAACACTTAACATTTCTGTTAAGTGCATAGAGGCTATTTGCATGATGAAGTTATGTGCTGCATCAACTGAGAGATAATATCAAGATCATGAGAAGTGATAGTACCACTCTATGCTGCCCTGGTGAGTTCACATTTTGAATACAGGCAGTCTTTGACTTATGACCACAATGAAGACCAAGATTTCTGTTGCTAAGTGAATTTTGCCCCATTTTACAATCTTTCTTGGCAAAATTATTAAATGAATAATTGCAATTGTTAAGATAGAATAGAATAGAATAGAATAGAATAGAATAGAATAGAATAGAATAGAATAGAATAGAATAGAATAGAATAGAATGGGGGAGTAGAGTAGAGTAGNTAGAGTAGAGTAGAGTAGAGTAGAGTAGAGTAGAGTAGAGTAGAATAGAATTCTTTATTGGCCAAGTGTGATTGGATACACAAGGGGTTAGTCTTGGTGCAAATGCTCTCAGTGTACATAAAAGAAAAGATACATTCATCAAGAGTCAAGAATCATAAAGTTCAACACTTAATGATAGTCACAGGGTACAATAAGCAATCAAATCATACTAGAAAACAGTCAATATAAATCATAAGGATGCAAACAACAAAGTTACAGTCATACAGTCACAAGTGGGAGGGGATGAGTGATAAGGAGTGATGAAAAGATTAACAGTAATAGTAGTGCAGACTTTGGAAATAGTTGGATAATGTTGAGGGAATTATTTGTTTAACAGAGTGATGGCATTTGGGAAAAACTGTCCTTGTGTCTAGTTGTTCTGGTGTGCATTGCTCTATAGCATCGTTTTGAGGGTAGGAGTTGAAACAGTTTGTGTCTGTAATGTGAGGGGTCTGTAAATATTTTCACAGCCCTCTTTTTGACTTGTGCATTGTACAGGTCCTTGATTGAAGGCAGGTTGGTAGTAATCATTTTTTCTGCAGTCCTAATTATGCTCTTAGTAACACAGTTGCTCAGGGAATCTGGCTTCCTCGTTGACTTTGCTTATCATAAGGTCACAA
Source organism: Laticauda laticaudata (assembly GCA_004320025.1). Taxonomy (NCBI): domain Eukaryota; kingdom Metazoa; phylum Chordata; class Lepidosauria; order Squamata; family Elapidae; genus Laticauda; species Laticauda laticaudata. Next base: position 6,268 of record BHFT01077977.1, read on the forward strand.
AATATGATCATATGATGCTGGGACACTCCAGCCATCATAAATATAAGTCAGTTGCCAAGCATATGAATTCTGATCAGACAATTTTGGGGAGGCTGCCACAATCAGGAGTGTGAAAAATGGGCATAAATCACTTTTTTCAGTGCCATTGTAAATTTGAAAATGTCACTAAGCAACTGTTGTAAATTGAGGACTGCATCCAGTTCTGATCACCACGATACAACAAAGATGTTGTGACTCTAGAACAGGGGTGTCAAACTTGATTTCATTGAGGGCCACATCATGGCTCTGTTTGACCTCAGGGGGCCTGGGTGTGGCCAGGGTAGGCATAGCCAGTTCAATGTCAGTTATGTTCGGGGCGTCAATGGTGGCTTGAGTGCTCTATCAGTGAAAAAGGCCTCCCGAGCTCTGTTTTCAGCTGCAACTGCCTCCTGCAACCCTCTGTCAGCAAAAATTGAGCTCGGAAGCGCCATGCACAGTAGTGGTGGGATTCAATTTTTTTTACTACTGGTTCTGTGGGTGGGGCTTGGTCGGGGTGGCAGGGGAAGGGTACTATAAAACCTCCAGTTTGAGAGGGTATTTGACGATTCTCTGAACTACTCAAAATTTCCACTACTGGTTCTCCAGAACTGGTCAGAACCTGCTGAATACCACCTCTCATGTGCAGCCCTTGCGAGCTATGTTTTCACTGCAATGGCATCCTGCAACCTTCTGCCAGCAAAAACAGAGCTCCTCAGGGCCGCGCACAGCCCTCCTGAGCTCTGTTTTTGCTGGCAGAGGCCTTGCAGGCCGGTCCTTCGCTGTTTCCAAGGCGGCCTTGTGAGCCAGATCTAGGGACCTGGTAGGTTGGATCCAGCTCATACGCCTTGAGTTTGACACCCCTACTCTAGAACAGTGGTCACCAACCAGTGGGCCAGGGACCACTGGTGGTCCGCAAGAAAATTCTGGTAGTCTGCAGAGAAATGTTTCCCCCCCCCAAGCACTCCCCAAAAGTAATTAATCCAGGCTGTGCATGAACACAAGGCTGTGCTGCCCACATGGTCCAACCACCTGCTGGCCCCCACCCTTCAGCCAAGCACAATCCTTACCTTGAGTCGAGCCATGCGAGTTGGAAACTGGAAGATAAGATCAACAGCGAGGGAGGGAAATTCACCTGGGGTGGCTTGTTGACGTTGGTGGGAAAGTTGGTCCCTTATTCCAGAGCTGCAGTAGTCACAAAACTGGCCTTTTGGTCATCCCAGAGCAGCTGCTCCAGTCCATGGCAGGCCGGCGTACCCAGGTGGAGGAGCAACTGCTCTGGGATGACCAAAGGGCCAGTCCTGTGACTACTGCAGCTCTCGAATATGGGACTGACTTTCCCACCAACGTCAGCAAGCCACCCTCGGTCAAAATTCATATTTGTGGTCCACAGGATTTAAAATTATGAGTTTGGTGGTCTCTGGGATCCAAAAGGTTGGAGACTCCTGCTCTAGAAAGTATGCAGAGAAGAGCAACTAAAAGGGTCTGGAGGCTAATTAAACCTTACACAGCTTTCCCTTCATCCTTCACCATTTTCAGCAAATCTGGTACTTCTGTCACTTTTTCTCCCTTTATCTCCTCACTTGGTAAGGTTACCAAGAAGATCATTTGAATAGGTGAACAAGGAAAAGCTAGTTAGGCACAATCTTGTCAAAAACCATAGTCGCTTTCATATTTCAGAGGTCAACTTAGGAGAACCCCCTTACTAAAGCCTCAGATCTTTCAGTTATCTGGGGAGGACCTCTCCAATCAGTTGATCCTCCCTATGGAGGTTGTTGACACAAGATTTTTGATGAACATCCGATGTTTGTGCCTCCCCATCTCAGATCAGCTTTGCTTCTACTCCAAGACAAAAACCAGATCTATGGTGCATCCTCCTACATGCCTTGGAATACCCACATGGTTATCACCCGTCCCCTCCCACTTGTGACTGTATGACTGTAACTTTGTTGCTTGTATCCTTATGATTTATATTGACTGTTTCCTAGGATGTTTTGATTGCTTATTGTACCCTATGAATATCATTAAGTGCCGTACCTTATGATTCTCAACTCTTGATGAATGTATCTTTTCTTTTATGTATACTGAGAGTATTTACACCAAGACAAATTTCTCTTGTGTTCAATCACACTTGGTCAATAAAGTATTCTATGGTTGTCAGGATGCCATCATCTCTGACACTTCCCACAAACAAAACAGTTTGAAGTTCTCTTGCACCATATGCCTGCCATCAACCTCTAGTGAATTCGGACTGCAAATTGAGCCTGTGTTTTTAGGTAATAGAACTCAGTGCTAAAATTAACCTGAACGAAAACCATTCATTTCACAATTTGTCTCGGTATCATGTGAAACCAGTCTATACAAAGTAGTCCTTGAAGTCTTACTCCTAAAGTGGAAGTGGAAAAGATGCAGGGGGAAAAAAAGTTCTTAGCTGAATTTGTTATCCTAACAAGAAAAATATATAAATAAATCTCCTTAATTTAGGAAGGTTTGAGATATCAGAATTATGGGTTATGAAATCCAGTTTGTGTGGAGTACAGATGGTGGAGGAATAAGTTTAATTCAAATACAAATGTATTAGATTTACATTTTTCAAACTCAGGCACATGCAAAACTTAACTGTCCTTTGAAATCCACATTTCTGGCAATCTTGTAACATTATTCATCAAAATATAGGTAGTCCTCCACTTATGACCATAACTGAGCTCAATATCTATGTTGCTGATTGAGACTGGAAAATCTCTCTGTAATTTAGTAACAACAAATCCACCCTCATTCAAATCAAAAGTCTCTAGCGGCATCTTGGAGAAAAGTAAATTGGTTTATTAGAAATTGCCATGTTGGCATGGCTGGGAGCAGCTGATACTAAATCACATCACACATTTCCCCCTTGACCCTGATCTTTCCCCCACCCCCTGGATGTGACTTCTCCAATAGGACACATCCACCTCCAAGAGTCATCCATCATGCTGTCCAATAACCTTCTTATGCTCCAACAACTTTGGGCTACTGAGGTGATTATCTAGGCATTTCAAGAATGCCTTGCTTTCCCCCACTCCCTTTTTCTGGCAGCTAAAAAGACCAAAGGAGTATCTTTTTAATTGACAGTGACATTTGTTAAGTGAATTGAGCTCCATTTTATAACATTTTGTGCCACCATTGTTAAGTGAATCACTGCAGTTGTTAAGTAAGTAAAGCCCCTGTCCCACTGCACCAATGGATGCAAAGAGGATGTAAAACGTAAAAAAAAGCTTGCCATCCAGTGGAAAATCCTATGCATCTGTTGTGTACTCACTGCATTCGTGTTTCATACGCTCTATCCCTTGAGCATCCATCCACTGAGATTTCATCCACGCAAGAAGTTTTGAGCTGCACAAAACTTTGTGAACGCACACGGTATGAACTTCTTTCACCGCAGTTACGATTGTACATCCACGGCATATATACGGGCAAACAAACGTTCTATGTCTTTATCATCATTAAATGTCCGCTGTTATCCTCTCAGAAATTCTCTGGCCATCCCCTCCACTCCACATCCGACTGCAGCTTGGAAACCGGAAAGAGGAGGGGAAACGAAAGGTACACGGAACGTCCACACAGCATTAGTGCATTGAGAAATAGAAAGGAAATTTAATGCGTATGCATTCTCATATATGAAAAGGATTAACAGACAAAACGTTTTGTATCTGGGATGTATCTCGGAGTATTTAGGATGTCTGCAGTATGTCTAGAGTATGTAGAAGGGACACTTAGCGGACTACAATAATTTGCCTTAGTAAAAAGGGGTGAAGTCACCTGGATCTCAGTTATGAGTCCGCAGCCATGTGTGTTACCAGAACTCTTTCACTCTTTGGCCTCTCATCTTGGTCTTGGGTCTTCCACATCATCATTGTCTCAACCATGGGTCATGACACAGTCCGTATGGTGCTGCCGATTCAGCTGGTGTTCAGGAAGCTCTCAGAGCAGCTGACTCAGTCCTGTGAGTTGACGAGGCCCTCATTCATAAGTACCTGGGATGCAGGCACAAGGACTGATGACAGATGTCCGTTAGAGGTCTTGTGTCTGTGGGGTGGAGGTACAGGAGGAGTTGTAGTTGGACTGTTCTGGTCTTGCAGCTGGGTCAGCTGACGGCGGTCTGGTGGCATCTCTGGCATGCGATGAACCTGGGCCTGGACTGAAGTTCTGCTTCTTGCTATGGGAAGTCCTGGTAGTCGTAGCCATTGGTAGGTGAGAGGCTGTTGAAAGCTGTGGAAGGCTGTGGACATCAACCTGGGGTGTAGGAGCAGACCTGGACTGGGTAGGAGCAGCTGTCAGCTGGCCTTTGAGATTTGTGCAGAAGTGCTGTTATCTTTCTCCATTTCATCACCTTAGTTACTGGGCCTTGGGCATATCGCCTTCAGGGTGTGATGGCTCACGTTAGTGGTGATGAAGGATTCACTCGGCCCCAGAGGATCTCTCTATCCAAGTTATGACGCAGCTGGAGAGAGAAGCTCTGTGCTGGTCCTTCATCATATCCCTGATCTCCCAACAGGAACATAGTGTCGGCTCTGGCCCCTCCAGCTGCCTGCTTCTGCCCGGCCATTTCCTGTTTGGGCTGGGGGGGGTGGTGGGTGCATTGGTGGCTTGGTTGCTGCCGCTTCTTCCTCCATTTGTGACAGGGGATCCTCCAAGTCTTCGGTGGCATGTGGAGTGCAGCTGATTGGGGTCTTGCCGTGGGGCGGGCCTCTGAAGACACCTGGCACTGGAACAGGCTCGCCGGCTCCTGGCTTGAAGAGGACTGGCTGTCTATGGGCTGTCTCGAGGGAGAGGGGGTCGATCCGCAGGGGCTGCTCCTTTGATGGCGGAACCTCACCCTTCAGGAAGCTGCACTTTGGCCATGACGTACATCGCCCGGTCAGTGAGCTTTAGACAGCGGCTGCCCAGATTTTTTTGAGGTGCTGAGCTTGCCAGACCAGGTGTGCATGTGCTTCCACCATCCCAGGAGTTACATCTGCAGTTGTTACCCAGGCTCTCTGCCTTGTCTCTCAAGCTGCCTGACTGTTTCTTCTTTGGTGTCACCAATAGAGCTCTGTGGCCCTTTTCCACAGGTACTCGTTCTCCTCAGCCATTCCAGCACCTCTCCTCATAGCTCCTTGGAAAGGGTCCTATACTGTTTTCCTCTCTCCTTCTTCCGTTCCTTTGCCTCTCCTCCCTTTGGCAGGGGCTTGAGCAGGGCCTTCAGGCGGCCTTGAGCAGCAGGGCCTTCAGCACAGGGCTTTGAGGCCTTGGGGCTGCGTCCACCACAGCAGCATAGCAGCCAAGCAGCATCCAGCAGCACCATGCAGCACCAGCCAGCACCAGCAGCACCAGCAGCACAGCTAGCCCAGCAGCAGCACCAGCCGTAGCCACCAGGCAGCACCAGCAGCAACCAGCAGCACCAGCAGCTACAGAGTCAGTGCCCAGGGCGGTGGGGCATGGT
>BHFT01077983.1:0-14122 GCA_004320025.1 Laticauda laticaudata
GAACATTTTTCTCATCCGCTGTGTCCTTTTTACAAACGTTTTGCATCCGTCGGCCAGTGTGACAGGGCCTTTACATTTAAATGCTGTTTTAGCTTTTGTTCAGTAAAAGTAGATAGCAAAGACAAACCTGGAATAAACTAGATGTTCATAGCCTGCCAATCATTAAACTCTATCATGTATACATGTACTAGCTCGATACCTGTGCTTTGCTACGAAACTATGTGATCAGGCTTAGTTTTTGGGAAGTAAGGGGGGGGGGAGATATTGTGCCTCTGCCTACCAGCATCCATTGATATTCATCTGGCAAGTATCCTGTCAGTGTGTGAGAGAGTTGAGGGCTGTTTGGAAACTGAAGCAATATTTGCTGTATGAGCAAGAAGGAGACAGCAAGGAGCCTGGGCATGGCTTAGCTCAACTGTTCTGTATTAAAGCTGCTTGCTGCTGTGAAAGTAAAACTGAAACTGAAACTTCTCCTCTGCTTGTGTTTTGCATTTGAAACAGATTTTTTTTCAGGTGGGGAGGGGGAGTCGAACTCCTTAGCATCAGAGTGTGTTAATAATAATATAGGAAATACTAATGCTCTGATGGTCATTTCGAGAAATCCTTTTTTAGTGAGCACCTAGAAGCCAAGAGGAATATATGTGGCGAATTTCAAGTTTGTAGGCGGTTCTGGAGATTTTATGATGATGCGTGAGTGGTATTTTGCTTTTATATAGATAGATGTATGCTTACGCATGTGTGCACATGCATGTGTAAGCAGCAGACAAAAGGAACCATGTACAATGTAATGTTTGCAATTTAGGAAAAATTGATAGTTGGTAATGCTGTTCTTCTCACCAGAATGTAGCTTGAACAGGGAACCCTGTAATATGCCTGTTACTATTCAGACAGCACCCCCACCTGGTGTAGAGTATCTGAAGGCCCCTTTTAACCAAGGCTAGAAAAATTGCTGTGCCCAAAAATAACCTGCAGTTTTTTTTTGGTATGGGGGAAAAATATTTGGCCACTGTAGGGCGCTCCTCTTTCACAAAACCCAGTCACTCTCTGTTACAGCTCTGAAACCTGTGTGGCAGTGGTGGGCATTATTATTAGAAGTTATAAAATAAGGCTAGTTTTTCCAGGTTAACATTTTAATTATAAGATAAATAAGGTGCAAAATACAAGAGTAAATAGAATGGTGGGGAGGAAGAGCAGGAAGAGAAGTGAGAAGGATAGGAAAAAAAGTAAAAAGACTTCTGACTCTCTCTTTTGCAGTAAAATAGGGCATTAATATCAAATTGCAACTTGTTTTTTTCATAATGATATAAACAAGCCATTTGTATGAAGATCTGTCAATCTAATCGGTAAAACCCCAAGTCAGAGTTTCATTCTTTTCCAAGTACAAAGTTCAGAAGTGGACTACCATGTGGAAACAAAAGCGCTTAAGTTCTTTTCTTTAATCAAAACAGTCAATTTTGCCATTTCAGCCAACAGCATCAACTTCTGCAACCTTTCATCCATGATAGGAATCAAAGTGTCCTTCCATTTTTTGTGCACACAATACTCTTGCTGCTGTCAACATATATATAGTAAAATAAGGCTTAATACTATGGGTATGCATCAGTGGTGAGATTCAAAAGGTTTTACCACCTGTTTGATGGGCGTGGCTTGGTGGGCGTGCTTTGCACATGTACACACTTTGCGTACGTGTACCAAATGCACATTTTGCGCAGGTGCAGAGGCGTTTGTTTAGTTTACTTCTATTGTCATTGCATCTTGTACAATGAAATCAAACACCATCTTCAATGCACATCATGACCATGAAAATAAACACAAACACACATCCTTCACCTTTCACAAATTGAACTGAAAATTCCCGACACTACACCAACACTACACTATACAGAAGAACCCAAAAGAGCTACTGCCTGGGATGGAAGCTGTTTTTCAGCCTATTTGTCCTTGTTTTTATTATCCTGTACTGTTTGCCAGATGGTAACAGTTCAAAAAAAGGGGGTGCCCAGGATGAGATGGANTATCTGCCCCTGTGCAATTGGCAAACCATACAGAGGTGCAGTAAGTTAAGATACTCTCTGTGGTGCAGCGGTAGAAGGTCACCAGCAGTTTTCCATTCTGTTGTTGTTTTCTGAGAAGTCTCAGGTAGTATAATCTCTGCTGGGCCCTTTTGACCAGTTTGCACAGGCGCAGAGGTGTTTCAACTCGCCTGTAAACTTGCACTCTCCTGGTCGCTTCAGCCGCTGCCCTGCAGCACTTTGCTGTGCCTTGCAAAGCAGCTGTGCTTCAAAAGCAGAGGATAGAGGTGACTATGGGAGCCTGGGTGGGTGGGTAGGCCCAACAGCACAGCGGCCTAGAGAACCGGTTCGGTCTTTCCTGCTCATCACCGGTACTGGCTTAGCAGAACCAGGCCGAACCAATTGATTACCACAACTGGTATGCATGGATGTGTTTCTGCTCACCTTAGACAACAGCTGAAGTGAGTTCCAGGGCTCTTTGCTAGAACATGAGCAAAGAACTAGACAAAAACTAGGTGTCTGCTCCTTGGCAAACATCAGATTTCATTCCACAAAATGCAAAGTCCCAACAGCCAAAATGTACTGGAAAATGGGGTAAAACTGAAGAATAATAATCTTCTATTAAAATATGTATAAATTATTCAGGGTTTGTTTGTTTTTTTAAAAAGAGATGGGCCAAACTGTCACTTTAAATTTGCAATAACTGTATTATTGCTTCTGAGCAACACTTGGAACAAATTAGACATCTTAAATAAAGGGACTAAACAAAGATAAAACATAAGTTTTCCTCTTTTTTCTCCCCCTGTTCAGTGGTGTCCGATTCTCAGATATTGCCTGGACAAGTCCCTGCAGTTTTCTTGGCAAAGTTTTCAGAAGTGCTTTGCCATTGTTTGCTTCCTAAGGCTGAGAGAAAATAGGACTGATATTGCTGGGGCTTCAATTCTCTGATGTAGGCAATCTTTGACTTACGATCAAAAAAAAATTAACAACCGGTTCTCTGCCCAATTGTTGGATGGGTTGGCCATGGTGGATGTGGCCTAGTCAGCCTCCTGCACCATGGTGGGGCGGGGGAGTTTTTGCTTTCACCAGGCTCTGGGGGCTCTCTGGAACCTGGAAAAAGTCCGTTTCCAGCCTTCCAGAAGTTCCAGGAGGCCCATTTTTCGCTCTTCCCGAGCTTCTGCATGGGCCCTGCACTTACCTGAAATCCAAAACAGACCATGTGGGGACTCCTGAGAGGGGCAGGGCCAGACAGGGGTGGGATTTGTCAGTTCTCTTTGCCGAACTGACCATAAAATTAACAACCGGTTCATCTGAACCAGTGTGAACTGGTAGCAGCCCATCCCCTTCTTATGACCAGTTACTTAAGCAACCATTTGAAGTTATGATGGATCTCCTCAAGACTATTTGCAACCTGGATTTGAAGTTCTGATAGCCGTTTATACACACACACACACACACACGGTGACATGATCACAATTTGAATGCTCAGTCCTACAATTACAGCCATTTGCAGCATCCCACAGTTATGTGACTGATTCACAATTTATTTATTTATTTATTGCTGAAAAATGGTGTTTATTTCCAGTTTTTGGCAAATAAAGCCCATTGCAGACTACGGATTCATTTAGCGTCCCCAGTGTTTTCTTTATGACTGCCATATTCGCTTAACCACTGTGGTAGCACAGTGGTTAGAGTGCAGTACTGCAGGGCTAGCTCACCCCAGGAGTTCAATTCTGAGCAGCTCAAGGTTGACTCAGCCTTCTATCTGTCTGAGGTCAATAAAATGAGGACCCAGACTGTTGGGGGCAATATGCTGATTCTATGAAACACTTAGAGAGGGCTGTAAAGCACTGGGAAATGGTATATAAGTCTAAGTACTATTGCTATTGCTGTTAACTGTAGAATTACTTAGGAGCCGTGGTGGCGCAGTGGTTAGATTGCAATATTGCATTTTTTTCCCAAATGCTCTCAACACTGTCCAACTATTTACAAAGTTGGATTATTTACAAGTCCAACTATTTAAAAAAATAATTCCCTCAACACTGTCCAACTATTTACAAAGTCTGCACTACTACTATTATTAATCTTCTCATCACTCCTGATCACCCATCCCCTCCCACTTGTGACTGTAGGACTGTAACTTTGTCGCTTGTATCCTTACGATTTATATGGACTGTTTCCTAGTATGATTTGATTGATTATTGTACCCTATGACTATCATTGTACATTGTATGTTATGATTCTTGACTCTTGATGAATGTATCTTTTCTTTTATGTACACTGAGAGCATTTGCACCAAGACAAATCCCTTGTGTGTCCAATCACACTTGGTCAATAAAGAATTCTATTCTATTCTATTCTATTCTATTCTATTCTATTCTATTCTATTCTATTCTATTCTAATTCTACTGATTGCCAGCAGTTCGATCCTGACAGGCTCAAGGTTGACTCAGCCTTGCGTTCTTCCGAAGTCGGTGAAATGAGGACCCAGATTGTTGGGGGAAATAGGCTGACTGTAAACCGCTTAGAAGGGGTTGTAAAGCCCTGTGAAGCGCTATATAAGTGTGATTGCGAAACAAAAAGTGAACCATAAAACAGGTTGTAAAATCAAGCTTAGTCATGTGCTAAGCCATTTCACATCTGGTACCACTTAGGACAGCAATTCCAGCTCTCAATCCCCAATTTTTTTGTGTGCATTTATTTTCCAAACACTTACATTAGGTCCCCTACCACGACTCTTCTCTGAAGCACATGCCTCCTTGTGAAATATCTGCCTGACATAACTGGCTACTTTAAAAATAAAACCAACTTGCCAAGCTCAATGGGTTGTGTAGGCCTTTCGCTGACCTCCGCTTCAACTTGCAGTCCTGAATATATTCTTTATTTTCCCTCCCCCATCAAGCTGAGAGGTGCACCCTTTCATCAGACCACTTTGCCTTCTCTAAATTTATGTGTGGCTGAACTGTGCCACAGTGGGGACTTCACAGCTATTAATACTTTTTTTTAAAGGATTGAATCAGATTACAGTGGAGAAGGTCAGGCGGCATCTTTGAAACAAAAACTGTGTGCTCTTCTTCAGAGCTCTCTGTCATAAGGGAAATTTTGCATCGGGAACAGAAAACCCTTGCTGTATTTTTTTAATGCAGCAAAAACAATGTATGTTTAGATGCTCTGCTCTTCGTAGTTTACAGGTTCTACCCCCAGCTTAGGAAATAATTTTATTTATAATATTCATTGGATTCTAACACAGCAAGCTACTAGGAAATACTTTGGCTACTTGAATGTGGGAAATAGCAATAGGAAGATCGGTCTGTAGCTTTTCCATTTTAACTTTTAATTGATAAATAGAAGATTGTCCCTACAACCTAGATTTGGAAAAAATAATAAAATATATCAAAAAATTTCTATTGTTTAGAAAACCAATCAACAAGTTGTCTGTTTATTTTCCAGAATGTGCCAGTCCGATTAACAGACACTTACTGACTTTCTGACTTTCTGACAGTGAGAACTGTTATGATATGTGCAGAATAACCCTTTAGTAACAAAGATATGCACATGGAAACGTTTATGAGAGTAGTTTTGAATAATTATTCAGCCACAAGTTTACTTTAAGAAATAGCATAGTCCAATAAACAGTCCAGGTCATATACGTTTTAACAGTCCAAATAATATCCAATTACAAAATCTTCTTACCGGTTGCCTTTGTCATTTACAGTAAACAAAGATATCAAAGTATAAGCACAGCGTATAACCTTAGATAGCAACAGGATGTAAGAGAAACAGAATGTCAGAGAGAGCAAGCCATGATCCCTAGCTCCCTCTTATGGCAACTCGCAATACAATCAAACAATCAGAACATAGTACAAATCAGTACAGTGATCTTGCCTTAAAGCTACACACATACATTTTTGGTTTATATATTGCCAACCCAACTAATTGATGGACAGATTCCTAACAAGAACAATCAACCAATGGAATAGAATTGCCCTCGGAAGTTGTGGGAGCTTCATCACTTGAGACTTTAAAAAGAGATTGGACTGCCATCTGTCAGAAATGGTGTAGGGTCTCCCAGTTTGGTGGGGGGTTGGACTAGATGACCTAAAAGGTCCCTTCCAACTCTGATTATCTGTTATCTATTTTCTTCAGATAAATTCAGGCTTTTTGAATCTGAAAATCTCATACTTACTTCAATTGTCTTCAGATCTTGGGATTCTCACTAGCGGTTCATCAGTTCTGGAGTTGGAGGTCCACAAATCCAGATGGCACCCAGATTGAGAAAGCTGACCAGAACTTGTACTCAATAATACTGAAGAATGTTCAGATAGTCCTCAACTTATGACCACAATTGAGCCTAAAATGTATGTTAAGTGACACATACATTAAGTGAAATTTTGCCCCATTTTACAACCTTTCTTGCCACAGTGGTTAAGTGAATCACTGCAGTTCTCAAGTTAGTAACATGCTTGTTAAGTGAATCTGGCTTCCCCATTGACTTTGTTTGTCAGGTCCCAAAAGGGGATCACATGAGTCAGTTGTCAAGCATCTGAATTTTGATCACATGACCATGGGGATGCTGCAACAGTTGTAAGTGTGAAAAATGGTCATAAGTCATTTTTTCAGGGCTGTTGTAACTTTGAACAGTCACTTTGTCAAGCATCAAATTTTGCGTTTGCTGTTTCAGCCATTTTTGATTCTCAGCTTGCCTACAACCCAAGGGCAGAGGGAGAGAAAGAACAGAATGTACAATCCCAGTGATGAGACAACAGCCATGGGAACCAAGATATTTTAACAGGCGTTTTCCAGAACCAAAAAAAGACTTTCTCACAATATTAAGAAATACAATTGGACAATGTGACTTGACCTAATAATAGGAGGGAGAACCTATACTTTAACTATATGGCTTTGCATGGGAAATAGCTAGATCTGGTTTTGCTTTCATACGTGCCAAAAGGATATATGCAATAAAGTTTTGCATGAAGAGATTGGATCATCTCTGCCATCCTGCTTTGCTTGGGTTCGTCAGTCGGAACTTTGACACACTTTTTCAGTGCTGTTATAACTTTGAGCAGTCACTAAACAAACTGTTGTAAGCCGAGGACTACCTGTACTTAAAAGACAATCTTACTGCTCCTTACCTATTCCTTTTTTCAGAAGATCCTTAAGATTAAACAAAGATCCTTTTCCATGGAAAACAAGTAGTCTACTGAGAGTGTATCTCAACACTTATTGACTTTAAGATGGGTGGACTTCAACTCCCAGAATTCCCCAGCCATCCCTGCTTTGGGAGTTGAAGTCCATCTATCTTAAAGTTACTGTCAACTCTGAAGGGAACCTGGCTGAAGCCATCTTGTGCTACCTCATAGTTGCCACAAAGCCTGAGGGGGGAAGGGAGGGGGGAAGTAGATAGACAGGTTAACAGTCAAAACAAAAAGTTTTCTTGCAGGAACCAAGGTCATCCCAATAGGTGGCTGTTGAAGGAGGACAGGAGTGATCAAGCAGCCTGCCAGCTATATTCATTGGACAATGTGACTGGTGACATCTGGGATGGGGGGAATTTTTGCTCTTTTAATTACCATGGGAACTTTCACCAGCTGTGCCGATATGATGTATCCGATAAACATGTTCTTTGAGGAATCTACCTACCTCGGACTTCTGCTTTCAATGGGTGTGTTAATCGGAATACTGACAGTTATCATGGTTAAACATACACTGATGAACGATATTGAAAGCCGCTGAGATATCAAGTAAGGCCAAGATGGATAATACCATTCCCAAACTGGTCCTCCCAGAAGTCATCCAAAGTTGAGAAATACTGGTTGTTTGATTTGCTATGGACCCTTTGCTCCTAGGAATATTGGCCAGCTGAGATGGGTTAGCACCAGAGCCATCTTTTGCCCATGTTCTTAGAAGAAGTGTCAAACTGCAAGCATGAGCACATTCGGCCTCAGTCATGATGGTTGTTCCATGCTGGATGTTAGGATACCCGCCTCCCCTCAACAAATCCAAAGCAAAATCAAGCAGGACTGTTTGACCAAACATCACCTGGAGTTAAAGGCATCTTTGCCCCTGGTGTACAGAAGGTTGTTCAAAAGGCAACTTTGCATTCAATACAGAGGTGGCATTCAGCAGGTTCTGACCAGTTCTGGAGAACCGGTAGAGGAACTTTTAGAGAACTGGCAAATCCCACCTCTGACTGGAGATTTTACAGTATCCTTCCCCTGCCACACCCACCAAGCCACACCCACAGGACCGATAGTAAATAAGTTTGAATCCCACCACTGATCCAGTAGCATCGAGCTGCAGTTAACACTTGAAATTAAGATGCTAGATAGGGAAAAACAACAATGAGGGATGCTAGAGTTTGTTCAACAGAGTTTTAGATTGAGCATCGTGACATTGTGAATGTTGGGTGCTCCTTCCAAGTTGCATACCTGTACTCTCCATAGGTACAAAGATACATTAATGTAGCAGCCCAGTGTTTCTCAACCTTTACAACTTTTAAGATGTATGGACTTCAACTCCCAGAATTCCCTAGTTGCTGGCTGGGAAACTCTGGGAGTTGAAGTCCACGTGTCTTAAAAAATTCTAAGATGGAGAAACACTGGGCTCCTAGTGTGCTGTCCAGACAGTTTAGAGATAATGGGATTTGGGATAGTTAATTAGGAATTGAGAGCTGTTCCCTTAAGGGAGTGCATCATGATAAATGTAGTTAAGGTATCCTGGGAAATGTAGTCCATGTCATGTGGCCATATCTATAACCCTGACTGATCACTAAATTGACTCTTGTTGGGTTGGGGGAGGCTCTCTCACTCTTGCCTGAATCCATTACCATGCAGCTGCTTCAATAATCATGGGGATGAGAGTTTATTACCTTTCTACACCATAATGCAGAAATGCAAAGGATTGGACATTAAGAAGATCCTCATCATTACTGTGAGTTGATAAGGATGCCTGATGAACCAATAAAAAAACTTTGTATGGGTGCTTTGTGAAGTTGCTCTGTCTGCTTTATACTCATCCAGAGAGTAATAAGCAGAACACCTAGACTGATGCATCTCACAGAGTGAATTGTTAGCAGCTCACAGAAGAAAAAAGAGAAAAGAAAAAAAAATGAAAAGAAAGAGAGGTTTAAGGAAGATTGTGTACCATAGCCTTCAAGGATTAAGGGTGATCATGCACCTTCCACTTGGTATAATTTTCTTGCTCCTTCAAACATTAAAAGGTACAGTTGCTCAAATTATTTTGCAGTACAAGGTAAATGTAACTGAGTATTAATATTCCTTGGACATTGGTATTCCAGCTCCAAATAGGCTGGGTATACCCAATAATTGGCCTTAATTTAATTTTCTTCTTAAGATTGAAGAAATGGAATGCTATCTCCTGCTAATAGTTTAATACAATTAAAATAGGCATCTATCACAGGTGGGTTTATTGCTCACAGCTCCATTCACATAACACGCTGAGCTATAAATCATGATTTATAAGAGACCGTGATTGCATTTACATTGTGATGAAAAAGCCAGGAAAATCATGCGGTAGCTTTGTCCTTCTTTAGGAAAAAAATACCTGAACAAAACAAGAACTTTCAAAGACTTAAAACTCCTCAGATTCATATGTATTGAGGACTTGGGGGTGGGATTGTGGCTAGCCAGAACTTTTTTAATTGTTTAATTTTCAGTTTGCACCCAACTTGATGGATTAACATAGAGCTTGCAGATCTCAACAGCTTTTCTCCCAAGATTTCTGTGCCAACATAATTAAGTTAAAAATACTGACTAAGGGAAACTTCACAGATTAATTAATGGTTGATACTTATGCAGGAGAACGGTTGTCCTAAAGACAAAAGGGGAATGGCTGGCTTTGACCAGCTTTTCCTAAAATGCTGAGGAAGGTCTTTTGTGGAATTAGACATTCTACCTCCCTGAAAGTTGGCGCTTACCTGAGTGACATTTTAAAACAAAAGGTTCTGCATGTTGATATTGCATTATTTGTTGCCTGTGATTTATTACTCTAGATTAAGAGAGAGAGATTCAACTTTCCAGGCCTGGCTTCAACTTCCCAAAGACTGTGAAGGAAGTTTGAGATCCCTAATACAAGGTGGAGATATGTATCTTCGCTGATAGCCATGGTCATTCTTCAAGATTCTAGCCCACCATTTTTTCCCTTACCACATATTTTTTGGGAATACTTAAGTCCCTGATGGTGAACCTATGGCATGCATGCCACAGGTGGCACACAGAGCCATTTGTGCCGGCATGCAAGCTGCAGGCAAATTTACCTCACTGCGCATGCGCGCACCTCACAGCTGATTTTTGTCCGGTTTGGGCCTTTTTCGGACTCCCAGAGATTTGAGGAAGGTTCCTGCAGGCTTCTGCAGGCTTTTCATGATGAAAACTAGGCCCGTTTTTTCACTTACTGTTTTTTCTGGAAATACCAGAAGTCACAAAATGGGCCTATTTTTCAGCCTGAAAAGCCTGCAGAAGCTTTCCTCAAGCCTCTGGGAGGCCAAAAAAGGCCTCCAACTGGTTGAAAATCAGCTGTGAGGCGCAGTGCAGGTAAGGGGATGGCAGATGGTGAATGGGTGGGGATAGTTTGCGCATGTGTAGGGTGCATAGGGGGCACGCATTGCCTTCTGGGTGCTGGCATGTGAGCACAAGAGTGCAAGCACGCACACAATTTTTGGCATAGGAGCCCAAAAATGTTAGCTATCACTGAATTAGGTGGTATAAGGGGGCGGGGTTATGGAAGTATAGTTGATGTGATGGACTACAAATAGTCCTTGATTTACAACATGAGTTCATTTAGTGACTGTTCAAAGTTACAACAGCACTGAAAGAGTGATTTATGACCATTTTTCACACTTATGATCATTGCAGCATCCCCAGGATTATGTGATTAAAACTCAGGCACTTGGCAACTGACTCCAATTTATGATGGCTACAGTGTTCCAGGGGTCACGTGATCCCCTTTGCGATCTTCTGACAAGCAAAGTCAAGGGAGAAGCCAGATTCACTTAACAACTGTGTGACTAACTTAACAATTGTGGCAAGTGATTCACTTAACAATTGTGACAAGAAAGTTTGTAAAATAGGGCAAAATTTACTTAGGAATAGCACTTACACTTCATCGCTGCAGTCTTTCTCATTTGGTCCCTTTAGAGGTGGAATGGTTCTTGAGTCTTTAAGTTTGGTGTTGTGAGGTGGAAGCAGATAAAAAACCACCAAAAGATTCGTTGATCCAAGGAAAACAAGGTTTTATTCACGTTCACGTTATCTGCAGAGAAGGGGTTCCCCCCCTCAGGCATTGAAAGGATACATCAGAGCCAAAATTCAGGCAAAGCATTTTTATCCCCTCTTACGAGGCCTTGGCTACATTCTTTTTCTGTTTTCAAATTGCTTTACAATATTTCGAAGGTTCTAACTAGCTTCCCTACCGTAGCAAAAAGCAGTTATTACGGTTCTTGACATCCAGCATCTTTTAATTACAGGTTCCCCCATTTGTTCTAGCCTTATCTTGTTTTTTCTCTGTGCACAAACTCGAACACTCTATTTAGGCAGTAACTACCTTGAAGTTTTGAGACACACTTCCTTATTCAATTCAAGTGGGCCAATCCCAAACATGGCTTTTTAAGTCTGCCACAAATCCCCCCTTTTTCGCTTTTCCATCTCTTGTCTCAAACTCAAAGAGCAGATCCCCTCTGTTCTTTCAGGGTGATTTCTCTCTGAATAATCATAAGAAGGTTCGACTTTCTGCTTTCTTTCAAATCTTGAACCCAAGATTTCCCATCTTCCCATCACTGTTTGTTATTGCACCGGGAAGACACTGAAGACAACACACAACAATACACAGCACTTAATAACAATATAATTCCCATTATGGTAGAATCTAAACCCAGTGGAACTGGGAAGCCAAGACATAGTGCTCCCCCAACAGGTCCTGCAATGAGGAAGTCACCTCTTTTGTGATAATGGAGTTAGAGCGAGATATGTTCTTCCATTACTTTTACTGTCCTTTGTAATATTGGGTTGGAAATCATCGGAATTAATTACACAGCGAATGTGATGATCAAGCATCACACACCCCCTTTTGTTAGCTAATACAATCGTCTAAAGCATAAACCTATTTTGTAGAGCAACCTGTCTTAACTTCAGAAAGCTAGTGTTAAAATTTTAATATTCTTTTATTGTATATTTGAAACATTGTTACCGTGAAGTTATTTAGAATATGGTTATATCTCGGTAGTTCATGGGCTAAACTCCAAATGGTGTTCCTCGTTCCTAATTATACCAACGGAAAGATTTGGGTCCAAGAGTCTCCGGGTAAGGCCCAGAGTTCTGGGTCTTCTTATTACGTATCCCGTTGGGAAGCCATCAAGTTTTATATATCACCGGTATCACATAAACCGAAGTGTACATGTGCACTCCCGTAAGGTGCATCCTCCCTTAATGCAATATTTCCCACACAATACCCACCTGAAGTTTTTCCATACCATAGGTTTTCTTGTTGTGATGTTCGGGTCCAATTTGATCATATCTTTCCAAAATGCAATACAATGCTGATAATGACTTGATAAAATGACTAATTTATGATAAACTACTTGGATAGCTATGGTTAACTACAGGATATGAGGCAAGCAAAAGTCTTATTCATTTTTTCCCAATCTCCAAATGGGAGCCCTCTTACGTTTTTCCATTTCTCCTAAAACACACATACAGCCATTTCCCTTAAAGATGAGATCAAAATCCTTACTGTTTATTATTTTGTTTCTACAAAACCATATTTTTTCTGTCCCGTGCCCCTGTGGTCTTTTAGTCCTGTTTCCTGATCAAGTGGAAAAATTGCGTGAGGATTAATCTTCACGCTGTTCTTCCCTGGCAGGTGCATGCATAACCACAATTGGTGATGTTCAACGGAATTGAGAGCTTCTTGAGATACCTTTTATGAACACATTTGTCATCCCACAAGTCGCGTTCCCAAGTCACCCCGCAGGTCCAACATAATTGTGAACTTCTTTGAATGTATTAGTGGTAAATTATAGTTGCAACAAATAGTTCCTTTCCAGAGTTCAGTCGAACATCTCCATGGTGGTTTGTTCTGGCTGGCTATTTTCTTCAAAGGTACCGTTTAACTGGCTTGACGTCACTGGGATGCCTCCCAAGGTTTTTCTGGTTCCGGTCTTTCTTGACTCTGTTTGTAGATCGTCCCAGCCCTCCTTTCCGATACCGGACCTCAGCCAGATTCAGTCCTCAAAGTAGCCACCTGGTACGGACCCTTCCCCAGCTAGGTTTGCAAGTTTTTCACTCCGTCCAAGTCTTTAATCCAGACCCAGTTCTCCAGCCTCGTGTGGGTGTTGGGCTACCAGCCAAAAGGTGGTTGTTGCACCAACAGTCCCTGGTTTGTGAAGAGAAAGCAAAGACCGGAAGACAGTGCCCAGCACAAATCTGAAGGAACAAAGTCCCTGAAAACTCTGGTATGGGAATTGCTAAGTTTGCCCAAAATAAGGGTCTCCCAATCAAGACATTTTCAAAAAAGGAGAAACCACTGTGTCCTTTTCCTTTGGAAAATCTATGCCTGAGCAAGAGGCTAAGGAAGATTCATTTGTCCATGGCAAGCCATTTTTCAAGTTGTACGTTTTGGTCAAAATGTTTCTATCCAGTTCCGCGTTCTGCTTTTTTCAATTTTCCACTGGATTCAGGAATACCATGTGTGGTGTAATTCCATTCAACCCCCACCACTCCATATACCTTTGCAGAACCTTTTGGTGAAATGAGTTTCCTGCTGTCCCTGAATCTATGCTTCCCATCATTCAATATTGGGGATAATCTTGTTTCTAGTAAGATCTTGGTTACTGTGGGAGCTGTGGCTCTTTCTAGTGAATAAGCTCTCCCACCCCTAATTGATCTTTTGATCACAAAGCAGTATTTCCAACCCCCTTTTCTGGAACTCCAGTGAAAACAATTTTTGTGCTCCTCCCTGAAAAGGCCAACCCACTAAGGCGTTGCCCTCCCCATCTCTTTTCTTGGCGTGCCGCTTTCTATTTAACTTTCAAAAACAAATCAAACATTTCCCAGCACGATGCTCTGGAGCTACTGTGCCACATCATCTTCTCC
>BHFT01077986.1:0-13729 GCA_004320025.1 Laticauda laticaudata
TCTGTATGTTGAGAAAGCCCCTTTGCCTCAAGGACAATTAGTAAGGTGTGTCAACCCCAATATCTCGTATGACAGATGTTCTGAGCTGGGGCTGGCGCATGTGGGTTGGAGGAAGGAAGCAGATGTAATGGGGATGCTCTGGTCTAGCAAGCTGAGCGAGGGTAGATCAGGTGGGCAATTTCTGTGGCATGGGGGCATCTGTGGAATGGGTAGGATCATCTGTTGGCGTGAGGTGGCATCGGATTTGTGAGGTGCGATCAGGTAGGACATCAGTTTGGCACGGTGGTCAGTAACGAATTACCTGTGCCTAGGACTGGGAAAGGCTTGGCCTAGTGCTGACTGGACCTCCTATAGGTAGCCGTAGCCGTTAGTAGGGGAAGGGCCTAGATGGAAAGCCTTGGAAAGAGCAAGTGGACATCACCTGGATTTGAAGGGTGGAGAACCAGGACCCTGGACATGGGTGGAGAGCAGGTTTCAGCTGGGGTCTGGAGGAGATTGTGAATGAAGACCGGTGATTACTGTCCTTGATTCATCACCTGGTACTGTGATTACCGACAGTGTTCAATGAGGGTCTGGTTGAATATGCTAATGGTGAGGGAAGGGCTAATGCAGTATGGAGGATTGGGACGTCGGGCTGTAACCAGCTGAAGGAGAGGAGATGTATTGAGCTGCTTCTGATTAGG
This sequence comes from Laticauda laticaudata, assembly GCA_004320025.1. NCBI lineage: Eukaryota > Metazoa > Chordata > Lepidosauria > Squamata > Elapidae > Laticauda > Laticauda laticaudata. The sequence continues at coordinate 684 of BHFT01077986.1, forward strand.
ATGTCCCTTGATCTCCAGCAGGACAGTTGTGGGCCTTGCCCCTTCCGGTCGGTCTTTGCTGCGTGTAGTGAGCTGGGGGGAGGGTTAAGTGCCTTCATTGCTCCAACTGCATCAGGGGGTCCTGCACGCACTCCACCCATGTCACGTCGAGCAGACTGTCGGATGGGGTTCTCCATATGTGAGACGCTCCACAGATACCAGCCTGAGGACAGGAGTTGACTCTTGCGGAAGAGTGTAATTGGGCTCTCAGCAGGCTGCCTGAAGAGTGAGACGGTAGACAGAGGGACTGCTCTCTCACGGGTGGCGGAATCTCACCCTTCCAAGAAGCTGCCACTTGGCACAATCACGTAGGTCTTCAGGTCTGTTAGCCTTGACTGTGGCTTGGCCAGGATTTCTAGAGGATCAAGCTTCCTGTACCAAGGTGTTGCAGATTGTGCTTCCACACACCCAAGAGCAGGGACCTCTGAAGGTGATAGCGCAGGCTCTCCGCCTTCTCTCTCCCAATGCAGGCCACTTGCTTCCTTTTTGATGTCTCAGATAAGATCCTGAATGTCCCTTCCACATAGGAGTACTATGTTCTCCTCTCAGACCATTTCACAGACAACACTCATCCTCAAATGATATCACTCTTCGATGAGTAATTTGCACATGCTCTCCTGTTACACTGATCATGACCATCTTTCATCCCTATCTGGCAGGGCCATATTGGGCCCTATCATCAGCAGGGTGCTTCGAGGTAGTCTAGGGGCTGCTTTCTCCACACCACCAACCCAGCAGAGCAGCTATCAACAGCAATAGCACAAAAAGCAGGACCAGCAGACACCAGCAGCACCAGCCTGCACCAGCAAGCACCGCAGCCACCAGCTGCACCAGCAGCGCCAGCAGGACCAGCAGGACCAGGATCAGCAAGAGCAGCAGAGTTAAGCACCAGACAGACGCCAGCAGCGCCAGCAGCAAACCACAGCACCTAGCAGCGCCAAGCAGACATACCAGAAAAAAGGGCAAGCCAGAGACCAGGAGCACCAGACATACCAGCAATGCACCAGTCAAGGACCAGGAGCACCGAGGGAGCACCAGCAGACAGCAGGACAGGAGCAGCAGCCAGCCTAGAGTAAGCACCAGCACAGAAGCACCAGCACCAGGAAGCAGTGCCATCAGAGTTAAGCCCCAGCAGAAAGGCCCCAGCACCAAATGGAGCTAGGACCTAGCAGAGTAAGCACCAGCAGAAGCACCAGCCGCACTAGGAGCAGCTCACCTATCAGAAGCTCCATAGACAACATGAAGAGTCAGCCACGGAGCAAGCAGAGTCCCCAGACAGAAGCATGTAGTCAAGGGCCAGGGGGTGGGATGGGTGTAGCCCTGATCGCCTTTTTTGCCAGGGCTGGCATCAGATGGCAAGACGGCTTTCTCTTCTAATTCCCCATGGTTGTTGGCCTGTGCATGAGCTGGCTGTGCTCGAGAAGCTGTGTCTGGCAGCAGAGTCTTTGCCTCTGAAATAGTAGACCTGCTTGCAAGCTGCTCCCATTGTATCGACGCGGGGCTGACGCAAAGCATCCTCCTGCAATTCGCATGTGAAATGCTGTGCGTCACTCAGGACAATCTACTAGGCTTACTAAGCAGGCTTCGCATTCTGCATATCGCTTCATTACCGCTCGAGCATACCAGCTCAGGCATAACCGCTTCTTTTGCCACTAGTGCGTCCGCTTCGGACATTAGTAAATCCCCCTTGAAGCCCTGAGAGATGTGACTCATCCGCTCCCAAATCCGACATTTCCATCCGCTAGGCTTCCGTGGAGCATCTGCTTTCCATCCCCTCTACATCCTCCCCCCGTCCATTCCTTTCCGTTGTTGTCCGCTCTGCTTATGTAAATTTGGGGCATTTTTGAGAGCGGATAACAACGGATGGAACATTTTCCCCTCCACTGTGTCCTTTTTACAAACATTTTGCATCAGTCGGCCAACGTGACAGGCCCTTTAAATCAATATATAGCAACATCAATGAAACAAAAACTTGCATGCATACATAAATAAAAGTTTCTTTATTTTTTTTTAACAAAACAAAGATAAAACAAACCATCTTCAGTTACACAGAGTTTGTCAGTTGGTAGAAAACACTTGTGCACAATCTCTGCAGTCTTTCCCTTCCAATTTGCATTTATCTTTATATCACAAATACACTATATATATTGATATTATGACTATTATTAATTACTTACTACACTTTATGAATATAACATCATTTTATGTGAGAAAATCACCATTTTTACTTAATCTACTTCATAATGTTCATTTCATCATCACCAGCCTATTCTGTAACAATATATCCTTACTTTACCTTCCCTCTGTAATTCTATTTTACTTATATTATATTATAAACCTTGACATAATATTATAAAATATTTAACAAATGAAAAAGCAAAGCAGAAACAAATATCAATAAGTACAGCAGTGTAACAGAAAAATTATTTAAATTTCTTCACATTGGCTTATTTCTAATTTTGTTAATTATATCGGCATGTTTATACTTATCAACCTTCTAATTTAATTCATACATAGCAATGATCATTCACCGCCTAATTTCCATCTCTTGTCGCAATCCATTTCTGCACATTGTAATTTTTAAATCTCATTTTCATCTGTGGGGATCTCTTCCTTTTTCTACTGTTGTGCAAACATAATTCTAACCACTGTTAACATGTGTAAGATTAAATATGTGTTGTACTCACTTTATTTATGTGGGTTCCAACAAAAATATTTTTGGTTTTAAAATTTTAAACTATATGTTGCTTTACAATTTTTGCTAACCTTGACACGACATCCTCTTGAATAGCTACACCAGCAGAGACCAATACTGAATTCAACTGCCCACTAAGTGAGGACCTTGTCATTAAGTGAGGACCACTTAAATTTGGGTTGCCAGTCACATGGCCACTTGGCCACGCCAACCCCAGTCACATGACAATGTAGCCAAACCCACCTCACTCACATGACCACCTAGCCATGACCCACCAGTAAGCCACTCCCACACCAATCACATGACCACACCCACAAATTAGGTGATGCCCGCAGAACCGGTTGCTAAGAAATTTGAATCCCACCCCTGGAAAAGATGATTAAATAAGAATTCTCAAAAAGTGATACACAAGTTATAATAGGATAGACAGAATTAGAAAAGATGTATAATTATATGTATAATATATGTGTTAAGAATAGGTATGAATAGGTGTTAAAATAATAAGACAATATTAAAGATGTATAATAATAACAGTCATATAAAGGCAATATGTATTGATGATTAATGAAGAACAAAGGTAATATATACTGAGATAAGCACTAATAGATGATAAAGTATCAGACAATATTATATGTGGATGTCAATGTTGTTGAAAAAGTGACTAAGATTTGTACTGGTGGAAACTAATAAAAAATTGATTTACTTTGGAGTATATCGCCTCATCGTTGAGAATCCAGGATTGCGTGATCTTAAATCTAAAATGGTTTTTTCAGTTTATTTTTACTGTCCTATACGTGCCAATATAGTAATCTCTCTATTTACTACGTGGCTCGGTGGAACATTAATTTCTGTTTGATTTTTCCAGTGTCAAAATAAAAAAATGCATGTCCCCTCTCCTCTTGACACTCCACTATCAGGGGCTTCCTGAAATAAGGCATTTCCTCTTCTACATCTCGCCAGGTCGCTATTCCACTTTTTCGCACCATAAGATAAACAGAGGACCTGCACATTACCATACCTGTATACATTCCTCCAATTTTGGGAAGTGCACAAGATGTGCCCATCGACCTCCTCCTGCTTTTTCATCTAGTCTTGCATTGCCCTCTGTAAGTATCCTCAGTTTTCTTTATATCCCCTTGACCACAACTACAATCTTCGTGCATTTATTCTCCTGTTAAATTCCACAAGACATTTGTTTCGATCGTGTTAGTTTTGATTTAGGTATTTCTTCTCAAATAAGATACAATATCATACCATGATTTCGGTAAGAATACTCATTATTATGAGATCGTGCATACTCGCTCCTGCCCATAACTAATGGGTAGCAGCTTCGAAGTTAACTATAACCCAATACTATTCTTCTGAAGTCTTTTCTAGACTTCTGCTCGTAATAATTCTATGATAATTATTTTCGCATTAGGGCTGGTTTGCAATAGAAGTCCATCTCCACGAATGTCAACAAAATTTCTATAGGTAGCTTAACTTTCGTTTACTATTTGTCATACCCAGTTATCCTTTTCCAATATTAACGTTTTTGTTTTTCTGGTTAAATTCTTTAGGTCGATTAGATTTCATTTTTCCTATTTGATTACGAGTCCTGCAAACTTGTCCCCGAAATTGAGCCACACCTCTATTTCAATACGGTTTCTTTGAGTCTGTCCTCTCAATCTGGGATCCTCTAGCGTGAACAAAGCCTCATTATCATCCGGCAAATGAGTTCAGAAGCTTTAAATGTGTATCTTCTGCTACCTTCTTCCCATCAGTCCTTTTATTCCTGATTCTGTCTAAAGTTGGTAACGCAGATGTTTTCGAACAGAGAGACTCAGAATGCAGAGAGCAGGGAAGATCGTGACATCCCTGCCCGTACACTCCTCCTTCTTCTTATTTTAGTTTGAATATTGTGCACTCTCACAATTAATTGTATAATATAGTCACATTTGTGAACCTCTATAATATTGCATCAACAATACTGTTTTCCAAATATCTAGAAGCCTAACTTCATATTGCCTATACATTGGTTCGAATTAGGAACAGTGCCAACTTTAGATCAGTCAATACGACGCCTTCTGTGCATATCCAAGAATACACGTGGCTCAATCATTGTTTTCACCAGGTGGGGCTTACGTATATTCCACACAATTCTCGCATGTACGATCTTAAATATTCCAATTTGTCTTTTGGGCAAGAAAATTCCATCTTGATGGTATCATAGCACATCATTCAATATCCTTTGTTTTTGCTATAATTTTGGAATAAATATTTATAATCAGGTATTCCTATCGAGAGAGAGATGTTGGTTTTTTTCGAGAGTATAAAGAGTGGACGTACGAGAGGTCCGTGCTATAGGTGATATATTGTGGTGCGCGAAGCGCTCATATACGAGTGTGAACTCCTTCCCTATAACGACACTACTTCTGCTGTAGTAGGACCTCATAATATATTGTCCCATTACCATGGAGAGGTCCTATTGGTTCTCCCATTTTTCTTATAAAGTTCCCCTGCTATCCCATCAGGTCATGGGGTGTTTGTTCTTTTGGTTTTTATTGCTGCTTTTAACTTTGGACCAGCGTAATATCTCTTGGTTAAACATTCCTTCATCTTCCTCCTTGATTATTTTGTCTTTAGTAATACCCAAATAGTTTCTTGATCATGTCCTCATATGCCACCTTCTTTTTATAAAAGATCTTTCAAAATTTTACACGCAATTTCTTTTTTTCGTGTTCAAATCCTTGTTGGGCATCCCCATTTTCATCTATTAATTAGAAATCAATCTTTTTTTTTTTTGAAGTTTGTAGGCCAACCCATCTTCCTGGGATATGGTGCCCTGTTCAAAGATATATCTGTCTTGCTGAATTCAACTTGAAACCATTTCCTTTTGTTTGATTAAAATATCCCACAGGTATCCTGCCACAGCCCACAGCTATTACCCATCCCAAGGTATCCCTGCCATCTCAAAGTATCCCTGCCCATCCCAAGCTTTGAACCCCATCCCAAAAGGTATCCCGGCCCGCCACCATCCCACTGCTATCTGTAACCCATCCACAAGCATGCAAAGGCTTAAACACCATTTCTAAAAGTTTTCCACCAAAACTTTATTAGCCAAAAATAAATGAAGCAAGTGCATGTGAAGCAAAGATTACCTTTTATTTTAAAAACAAGCTATAAAAGCAAATGACCCAAGTCAATGTCCAAAGGAAAGTAAGTCAACAGGTAGCCACCCAGTCCTCTGGCACTCGTTCTTGGCACTCTGAGGTTGCCCAGTCTCAGGGGTGAAGGGTCCAGGGTGCTGTGGAGGATGGCTGCTGTGCGAGCTGCTGTTCTGAGGCATCATTGGGGTGCCTGGATCTGAGAAGACAACAGGGGACGGTGTGTGGAGGAAGCTCTCCAGAGAGCTGGCTTCAGTCTGGTGATGTTGAGAGCCCCTTCTCCAGGACATTAGGTGTCAACCCAATATCTATGACAGAGTTCTGAGGCGCGCGCTTGGCTTGGGGTGGAGGAAGGAGCCGTGTAATGGGGATGGTCTGTCTGGCAGCTAGCGAGGTGATGCCATCGTGGCATCTGTGGCGATTAGGATCGTGGCATGTGTGGCATCTGTGCGTGGGTGGCATCGGTGTTGTGGGTGCATCGTTGCATCGGGTGGCACCGGCGTGGCATACGATGTACCTGTGCCTGGACTGGAAAGGCTGCCTGCTGTGCTGGACCTCCTGGTAGCCGTAGCCTTGGTAGGGGGAGGGGGCCGCCGCCATTGGAAAGCCTGGAAGAGCAGTGACATCGCCTGGGTGGAGAACCAGGCCTGGAACTGGGTGGGAGCAGGTTCAGCTGGGTCTTGAGGGTGTTGAAGAAGGGACCGGTGATCCTTCCGTTGTATCACCGTGGTACTGTGATCGACATGTTCATGAGGGTCTCGGTTGATGTAGGTGAGGAAAGGGCTTGCCAAGTAGGAGTAATGGGACGTCGGTGTACCAGACTGAGAGAGGAGATGTATGGCCTGCTTCTGATGGGTGTCCCTGATCTCCAAGCATGACAGTGGTGCTCTGCCCCCCGGTCTGTTCTTTGCCTGCTTTCTGTGGAGGTGGAGCTGGGGTGGAATGTGGCGTTGGCCTGTGGTGGAAGTGCCCTCTCCTTGCTCCACTGCCATCAGGGGGTCCTGCACGCACTCCACCCATGAGGTCGTGAGCTGTCGGGGGGTTCTTCCATAGTGGACGCCTCCACAGATACCAGCCTGGGCACAGGAGCTGACTCTTGGCCAGAAGAGGATTGGCTCTCAGCAGGCTGCCTGAGAGTGAGGGTAGACAGAGGGGCTGCTCCTCGGTGGCGGATCGCACCTCCAAGAAGCTGCACTTGGCAATCACGTAGGTCTCTCGGTCTGGTTTTTGACTTGGCTTTTGGCCAGATTTCTTTGAGGGTTCAGCTTCCTGTACCAGGTGTGCATGTGCTCCACCACCCAGGAGGTACCTCTGAAGTGTAGCCCCAGGCTCTCCGCCTTCTTGCTCTCCAAGCAGCCTGCTTCCTTTTGGTGTCTCGTAGAGCCTGTGGTCCGCTTCCACCATAAGAATACTTGTTCTCCCTCAGGCCATTCCAGCACCTCATCCTTCATGTTCCTCTTCGATTGAGTATTGCCTGCTTCTCCTGTTCACTGTTCTGCCTCTTCTCCTCTGGCAGGGCCATATGGGCCCCTCACAGAGGGCTTCGAGTTGTAGGGGCTGCTTCTCCAACACCACCACCAGCAGCAGCAGCATCAACAGCAATAGCAGCAAAAGCAGGACCAGCAGCCCAGCAGCACCAGCCTGGCACCCAGACACAAGCAGCACCAGCTGCCACCAGCAAGCGCCAGCAGCGACAGCAGGACCAGGATCCAGCAGCAGCAGAGGTAAGCACCAGCAGCGCCAGCAGCGCCAGCAGCACCAGCAGCACAGCAGCGCCAGCAGCACCAGCGCGCCAGCAGGACCAGGAAGCACCAGCATGACAGCAGCACCCAGCAGGACCAGGGAGCACAGGCAGCACCAGCAGGACCAGCAGGACCAGGAGCAGCGCCAGCAGAGTAAGCAGCCAGCAGAAGCACCAGCACCGGAGCAGTGCGCAGCAGAGTTAAGGCCCCAGCAGAAGCCCCAGCACCAGGAGCAGTTTGCCCAGCAGAGAGTAAGCACCAGCAGAAGCACAGCGCCAGGAGCAGCACCAGCAGAAGCTCCCAGAACAGAAGAGTCCCCAGCCCGAGCAGCAGAAGGTTCCCAGCAGAAGCAGAGTCAGGGCCAGGGGTGGATGGTGGCCCATAGATCCCTTTAATGCCAGGGCTGGCAGCAGATGCAGAGCTTTCTCTTCTTCCTCATGGTTGTTGGCTGGCTGGACTGCTGGCTAGGAGCTGTGCTCTGGCAGCAGTGTCCTTTTCCTCTAATTGGTGACCGTGCTTGCAAGCTTGCTTCCCTTTTATATCCGCGGGGTGACGCAATGCATCCGTCCCTGCTATCGCACGTGAATGGCTGTGCATCCACTAGGCATCTACTAGGTTCTCGCGCAGGTCTTCCGCTCTCATCCGCTTCATCGCTGCGGCAATCGCTCGGCATCCCGCTCTTTCCACTGTGCGCTCCGCTTTCGCTCGTACTCCCCTGAAGGCCCTCGAGGATAGGTGCCATCGCCCCATCCGCTCTCCATCCGCTAGGCTCCGTTGTAGAGCATCTGCTTTTCCAGTCACCCTCTACAATCCTCCCCCGTCCATTCCTTTTCCGTGATTGTCCGCCTCTGCCTTATTGTAAATTTGGGGCATTTGGTTAGAGAGCGCGAAACAACGGATGGAAACATTTTCCCTCCACTGTTCCTTTTTTAACCACAACACGCCTTTTGCATCAGTCGGCAACGTACAGGCCCATTTAAAACAATATATAAGCAACATCAATGAACAAAAATCTTGACATGCATACATAAATTACGTTCTCTTATTTATTAATAATAACAAAACAAAGATAAAACAAACCATCTTTCAGTTACCACAGAGGTTTGTCAGTTGGTAGAAAACACTGTGCACAAATCTCGTGCAGTCTTTCCCTTACCAATTTGCATTTTCTTTATATTCACAAATACACTTATATATATTGATATTATGACTATTATACATTTATTACTATCACTTTATGAATATAACAATCATTTTTATTGTGAGAAATCCCATTTTTACTTAATCTACCTCATAATGTTCATTTTCATCATCCACCAGCCTATTCTGTAACAATATATTCCTTACTTTACCTTCCCTCTGTAATTCTATTTACTTATATTATATTATAAACCTTGACATAATATTATAAAATATTTAACAAATGAAAAAGCAAAGCAGAAACCAAATATCAATAAGTACGACAGTGTAACAGAAAAATTATTTAAATTTCTTCACATTGCTTATTTCATAATGTTTGTTAAGTTATACGGCATGTTTATTACGTTCATACCTTCCTAATTTAATTCATACATTAGCTAATGATTCATTTCAACCGCCAAATTTCCATTCTCTTGTCGCCAATCCATTCTGCCATTTAATTTTAAATCCTGCATTTTCATCTGGGGATCTCTTCTCTTTTTTCTATGTATTCATTGCAAAACATAATTCTAACCACTGTAACATGTGTAAGATTAAATATGTGTTGTACTCACTTTACTTTATGTGGGTTCAACAAAAAATATTTTTGGTTTTTAAAATTTAATAAACTATGATGTGTGCCTTTACAATTTTTGCTAACCTTGACCGACATCCTCTAGTATAGCTACAACCAGCATGAACCAAGTAATGACTGATCAGACAATCGCTCTGCTACTAAGTTGAGGACCTTGTCTCATTGTCATACTAGTAGGTCACATTCGGTAAACATTTGGTTTGCCAGTTACACATGAGCCACGTTGGCCACGCCACTCCCAGTCACACTGACAATGTAGCAAACCCACCTCACTCACCATGACCACCTAGCCATGACCCACCAGGTAAGCCACTCCCACACCGAATCACATGACCAGCACTCCCACCAAATTAGGTGAAGTTGCCCGCAGATACCGGTTGCTAAGATAATTTGGAACTCCCACCCCTGGGAAAGATGATTAAATAAGAATTCTCAAAAGTGATACACAAGTTATAATAGGACCTAGAACAGAATTTCAGGAAAGATGTATAATTATATGTATAACTATATGTGTGTAAGAATAAGGTATGAATAGCGTGTTAAATAATAAGACAATATTAAAGATGTATAATAATAACAGTCATATAAAGGCAATATGTATTGATATTTAATGAAGAAAACAAAGTAATAGTAACTAACTAATTACTATGAAGATACCACTAATAGATGATAAAAGTACTCCAGACCAGACTGATTACTATGTGGATGTCCAATGTTGTTGAAAAATGACTAAGTTGTACTGGTTGGAAACTCAATAAAAAATTAATTGGACAAAGGAAGAGAACCTAGTTTTTTGAGTCTGACACTCTGTTTCAACTTCTATCTTTGCTACTATCACTTCTATACAGTCTTCGTTAATGTTATGTCTTGTTACACATTATGTTTTTTATAAATGCGATTCTTTAAGCTAATATTTTGAAAATTGATCTGGACTCCCAAACCATAACACAAGATTACTTCGTTGCATCTCTCAGATCAGTTTTTCAATACTTTTCAGAGTCACTAACTGATAGAAAGTCATTTGCCCTTTTTATCACCGGCTTTCCTCCCAAAAACATCCGTGCGGTTACCAGCAAATTGTCCAACTGCTCCTCCATTTCAGATGGACCTTGATTCGGTCTTTTTGCTTCAGACACAGATAATCGGAACTTAATTCTCATGAGGACTTTGACTCCTTTGCCTTGTCAAGAATGGAATCTTGTGCTGGCTCTGCACAAAACAATTCTCAAAAACTTGGACAAAACAGGACACATCAGGATGGCCATCATTAAATGGAACAACCATTAACGTCTTCTTCACTACATAGAATATGGTGCTGTTTTGGACAGCAAATTCTCTCTCCTTTCCATTAACATTATGCCTATTGCCCAGGACCCATTGAAGGGAAAGTCTGGATCATCAATCACTCACCTGCGACTATTTACCTGCTGAAAAATCGATCCCATCTCCATAAATATATTAATTATAGTACTGGACTTGTTGGTTTAGCAGGGAAAAAACACATTCAAAGACTCCTTTAAACGCATTTCTTATGTGAAACCCACCCTTGGGCGAAGACAGTCGTTTCTAGTCTTGTTTTCAAAGCACATCTTTTCTGTCCAAAGGCCGGAAAAAGATGCGCTGAGAAAGCAGCACTGGACACTCAAAAGAAAAAGAACATGATTGAATCTGGAGACGTCGGCCTGTTATTACAGCACCATAATACTCTGGCCCATGCCTTGAATTGCTGCGATATTCTCCAGATCCAGGAAGAGAAAGAAGAAGGGGGAAAGAAAGTTTGGAGCTCCAAGGACTTCATTCGTGGAGTAAGGGACCCCAACAAGGATCCATCTACATTTCCTTTGAAGAGGGAACTACATCATTCTTGTAGTGCTTGTTGTTGTAGTCATGAGTGTGTGTCCGACCCTAGAGCCATTTAAGCGCTCACACGACTTCTTCAGTCACTCCATCCAGCCACTTCATCTCTGCTTCCTCTTTTCTTTTTGCCTCGAATCATTCCTGGCATAGGCTCTTCTCAAGGTGACCCAGTTTGCCTACAGAATTGCCAAAATTTGGCCAATTAATCCTGCTTAGACCAGGGCTCTGCAAACTTGAAAGCTTTAAGTCTTTAGGACAACTCCCAGAATTCCTCCTCCTGTCATGTTAGCTCCGGAATTCTGTTTAATTAATGCTTCAACAAAAAACTATGACAGATATTGTTTGATAAGAACATCCTCCTCTGGTAATAATTTCAGGTGTGCATTATTAAACAGATATTCCGGGAGCTAACTATACAGGATGGAGGAATTCTGGGAGTTGCCACAAGACTTAAAGCTTTCAAGTTTGGCGACCCCTGGTCTAAGCGATTAGATTAGGCCAAACCTTTTGGCATTCTGTAGCCACAACTGGGCTCACTGGAGAAGAGCCTAATGCCCAGGAATGATTGAGGGCAAAAGAAAAGAGGACAGCACGAGAATGAAGTGGCTGATGGAGTCACTGAAGAAGTCAGGTGTGAGTTAAATGACTCTAGGTGTCGGACACAACTTTCATGACTAACAACAACAAGCACTACAGAGACATGACTGTAGTTCCCCTCCTTCAAGAAAGTAGAATGGATCCTTGTTGGGTTCCCTCTACCTCCCACGACTGAATCTTGGAGCCCCATACCTTCTTTTCCCCCTTCTTGCTTTCTCTTCCTGGATTGCTGGCAGGAATATGCAGCATTTCAGGCACTGGGCCAGAGTATTAAGGTGCTGTCAAATAACCCATGGGAGTTCCAGATCTTCAATCATGTTCTTTTTCCGTTTGACGTGTCCAGTGCGTGCTTCTCTCAGCGCATCTTTTCCGGCACTTTGACAGAAAAGAGTGCGTTTTTGAAAACAACATAGAAAAACCGACCTTGTCTTCCAAGGGTGGTTTCACATGACGAAATGGCGTTTAAAAGCATGCCCTTGAATGGTGCTTTTTTCTCCCTCTCAAACCCAACAATCCAGATACTATTAATATATTGAGGGATGGATTACCATTTTCGGCAGTGGAAATAGTCCAGTGACGTGTGTGATCCAGACTTTCCGCTTCAATGGTCCTGGCAAATGCATAAATGTTAATGGAAAGGAAGAATTCTGTCCAATAAACTCAGCACCATATTCTATCGTAGTGAAGAAAGACGCTGCAAACTCTGTGTCAAATTTAGATGAGGCCAATCCCTGATGTCGTCCTGTTTTTCCAGCCTTTATGAGAATTGTTGTGACAGTAGCCACACGATCCTTCTTGATCAAGCAAAGAGTCAAGAGTCCTCATAGAATTATCTCCAATTTTGCTGGTCGACAGCAAAAAGAACCAATCAATGTCCACGTTGAAATGGAGGAGCAGTTGGACCAATATGCTGCTAGGTAACAGGGTATGTTCTTTGAGGTGGTAAAAGCCGGTGATAAAAGGGCAGCAATGACTTCTTATCATGGTAGTGACTGGATAAAAGTATTGAAAAACTGATCGAAACGAAGCAACGAAGAATATTGTGTTATGTTTGGATCAGATCAATCTTCAACAATATTAGTCTAAAGAAAATCCAATTTATAAAAACATAATGTTAACAGACATAACATTAAGCAAGACTGATATAATAATAGTAGCAAAGAATTAGTTAAAAAGCTTTTCCTTCTCGTGTCAAT